>JANTPZ010146321.1:0-23367 GCA_025593235.1 Vachellia pachyceras
GAAGTGCAGCGGCGAATAATGGTGCCAACAAACCAAGATCCGCGAAATCCTTCATCGTCAGAACTTATCTCGACGGCGGAGCCGGGTTTGAAGAAGGGGTTTGACTTTGAAGCGGACTCGGGTATTTGCGACATGTAAGCTACAATGTTTCAGGGTTTAACGCTGTTCCCAGGGAAATTCAAAGCCGGAGAGAAGGATGGTGTTCCACACACTGCTCGTGCTAGTGGGGAGTATGGATCTCTCCGAAACCTTGCCATACACCTGCTAAACTATTTTGCATTATTGACGACTGATCCCCAGATTTTCAATTTGAGCCATCCCATGAACATGGAAGTTTAGTTCTTTTTATAGGTAAAGATACAATTCAACCAATTAAATAGCATCTAACATTATTGGCTACGTTTGGTTTGATGGAGGGTAAATGATGAGATGGATAGAAAGGGATGAAAGAGTATAATGTTATTTTGTTTGGTTTAGTTAAAAGGTAAGGAAGGGAAAGAATTTTTAATGATATTTTATTAGGGAAGTTAATAACCAATTTACCATTTTACTCTTATATGTTAATTTATATTTATTTACTTATACAATTTATTTAAATCAATTTTCACTCATAAAAATTAATCACTCTTTTATTTAATTAATTAATTAAAACAATTATTAAGGTGTTTCCCTCATATAATTTATCAAATAATTAAAAAAAGAATTTATATATAGTTTAATTTCACAATACTTATTTTATACTTAAATTGACATCAATCCAAAATTCTCTTTTGTATTATTAAGATATAAAATGTTATAAATTCAAAACATGTGTATCCATAACATATCAAGTAATGATAATATTGTGTACATGAAGAGAAGTGTTTATACCATCAAGTTATACATGAAGGGTATGGATGGAATATCGTAAAATATATGAAGGTAAATTAGTCACAATATTTAACTTGCCTTCAAAAAACCTTCAATTTGAAGGGAACCAAAATAAGGGGAGGGAATGAGGGGGCAAATTTTGGATCCCTTCCCTCTAAAATTTTAAACCAAACAAGGGGATGATTCTTTTTCATCCCCTTCCCCCCAACCAAGCAGGCCCATAAAGTTTGTTTGTATAAAAAAACATTATAAAGTTTGAGAACTCGAAATTCGCTCGCTGATCAGCTTGCGAAGGAAGGTCTTTCGAGGTCGGAGTACTGCGAAACCCGTATTACCGGCTCTACTTAGGACCTTGGTGTCCAGAGAGTCCTTGGATTTATCCCTGAGTTTCTTTAGCTTCTGTTTTCTATGTATTAGCCTGTTCAGGCTCTTTAGTAGCAAAAAAAAAGTACATATAAAAAATGATGAAAAAAACCATGGTGTGGGAAACCGCACCGGACCGATTGGTTCAGACCGAAAACCGGCGAACCGACCGGAAAGCCGATCCGATTTAGTAACTGACCCCGAGTCAATTCAACCCGGGCCAACACGGATCGAACCGGGATGAACCCGGTTGACCTGCCGAGTTTGGCGAGTCAGCCAGGTTCTGTTTTGTAAAGGGACAAAATCGTCCCTAAAAAAATAGAAAAAAGTCATCTCCTACCTCGCTGGCGACTCAGCTCCTACCTTATCCTTGAAAAAATTCAAAAAAAAAAATTTCCTTTTTCACGTCTGAGCTCCTACCTTGTTCTCTCCTCTCGCCGGTGACTGCTTTCTAATCGCTTGTCCTCTTGCCAGCAACCTCTTCCGTTTTCTTCTCCATTGATGCTTCATTTCTCTATGTATCTTTTGTTCAACGCTGCTCCGCTCTGACCTTAGCTTTATCCGGCTTCCCGTTTTTGAGTGAAGTTCAGGAGTTTAATGGAAATATCCTGCTTCACTTTATTTTTCGTGCCTTGAGACATTCAAAATCAAGGAATGATGAAAGAGTGGCGGTGATCGTTCAAAATGAAAACGTGAGCCAGTGTTTTCCTGCCAATTCAAAATCAAAGGGTGATGGAAAGAGTGATGGTGATGGCTTGTGACATGTGATGGCATGAATTGATTGATGAAAGTGGGCACAATCACGTGGAGGGAGGGAGAAGAAAATAGGGAAAAAGTTTAAAAAATAAAAATAATTTTAATTTTAATTTTATTGTAAAATAAAATATTATTATAAAATATATTTTTAATTTCTTTATTTAACACCGGTTTAATCCCGGTTTGACTCCGGTCTGAACCACTAACCCTTAATCCACTACCTTATTCAGTTCCGTCCTCGGTCCGGTTTCTGTAGCTCGAAAAATACACGTTAATGCAAATAATCAGTCCGTCACTTTTTATTCCCTAAAAAGTCAATTTTTTTGTCTTCTCTCGCAGCCATCTCTTCTCCTTCATTCCTTCCTCTTTTCGTCTTCTTCGCAGACCTTAAACGGCTCCCGATGAACGCTAAACAATCCATCAAGCTTTCCTTAGCGAAGCCTTTCATGTCATAAGCTTGTGATCTTCTCCACAAGCTCTTACTATTAGGGCATGCCATGTGTGGTGAGAGACTAAATAACGCTGAGCTCTGTTGCTGTAAAGTACTATACTCTCTTTTCTTGCTTTTATTCCACACACATCAATGGCCTCCGAATACTTCTTCACAGCTTCTTCAACCTTCCCTGACCTAAACTACTTATTCCCTTCTTGTTTCAGTACACATGCCAACATCTCTATCTCTCTCTGATTTCTTTCTCGCTCATTAGACTCTCTCTTCACTCTCTCCACCTTCATATCCCATATTTCTCTTAAAGCTCTCTCTTATTTCTCACTCTTCAATTTCATTTCAAACTACTTGGTTTTATAATAATCTTGCAACAGAGTTCTCACAATTGCTTGTCCCAGTTTTAATCTCCCTCTAACTCCTTCGAATTCAACCAAATTAGAAAGAACTGGAGCTACAATTTCGACTACTTTGTACCTTGTGATTGGGTCTTTGAGAAGTTGTAGAAGACCATCATATGAAGATCTTGAGACAAGACAAAGATTCTCTACGACTTCCTCGACATCCGCCATACTTTCTCTTCCCACTTTTGAATGACACAGTTCGAAGAAGTCCAATTCCAGAAGGAGATTTTGGTTTTGCCAACCCACCCCACATTGTGCACAGATTTGCTATGGTTTCTGTTCTGACCCAAGTCGTGTCCGGAGAGGTGCCCTGTGATCATACACCTTACATTACCCAACGTACCTAAGTACACTCAAGCTTCCATGACACCATCTTCATCTTCTTCATTCCGTGGTGCCAGTTCCGCCGCAATGACAACTATGAAAGATGGCACATAGGGGCTCATCCATGTAACATCCCAAAATTCTAACTAAATGCTTAATGAAATTTTGCCATGTGTAAATAAAGAGGATTTTAAACATCAATTCATTAAAACATATTCTCAGTCCAGCCAAAATACATGTCATTAATAGCAATCCCAATCCTTCCAAAATATCAGAGTAAATAGAAAATAAATCACGGAAGTCATAGAGTCATGGCAATTCAAAATGATAGCATGTACCTAAGGGCACAAGAGCCAACAAGGCTCGCTCCATAGGTGTCTTCTCTTGTTGCCTGCTAGAATAATCACCTGAAAATGTTAATATAACGGGGTAAGATTCCATGTCCCAATAACTCTGAAAGTTTCTGCCACACACAAGCAAACGGCATATAATTAAAAAGGAAGAACTGATTTACGAAATACATTTGTGTGTGTGTATATATGAAGTAAACATAATATAAACAATTTCATATTTTCTTTCATAATTATGCAACTCACAATCATCATCACAAATAATGCATAATAATGTAATATGCAACACCCTTATATCACCGTCCATCCTTATTCCGCTGACCGGAGCCATAGGTTAACACGTAGTCCAATCGAAACTTATCCATGTAACTGAATTGTCTCAAGCTCACCAGTTTCTTAAGATACACCCGGCCAAAGGTGTAGAGCTCAAGTCTGGACTATGGCTCCCCTCCTTAAAAGAAAACAAAGGAGCTGAGGTGTCACATGTCCCACAATTCCAATGCAATCCTGGCCAAAGGAAAGACACGGGTAAAGAGGCCCTGCAAATGCCATTCACTGTACACCGAGTGATGGCTTATCACGTGATAAAATCTCATCATACATATCTATCCTCCATATTCCAAACCAATCATAATGCAACCGCCATGATAATTTATAAAAATTTTCATGTCAAAATATATATTGAAAATTTTAAATATTTACATTTATATAATTCAATCCAAAAATGCATAAAACATAATTAAATCATAATTTAATCATATGCGGTTTGCAAGTCTATGGAAGAATATTCAGAGTTACTTGTAGCTCCCAAACTTACAAGTAAGCACACAAGAGACACTTCAAAATTCTCAACGAGAGTCTACAAAAATCATACACAATAATTTCTATCAATAGACTAATTAACTCATTCCAAAAGATGCTTCAAAGATACTCTAAATACCTAAAACTACCCTTAATACCCACCTATTAGTCGAAGATATAAGTTGTTTTATTTATTTATAAAAGACAAAATTGTTTATTATTATTTTTTTATATGAGACAGTTTCTTGTATTTTTTTAGGTTGTTTAAGAGGAAGAATAATAATACTAACAATAAAAGTGGTTGTAATAGTCATACTACTACTACTACTATTATTATAAATTTTCAATTTAGATAAACTAAGTGTAATTTATTATGCGAAATAAAAAAACACAATTGAATATATATATTAATGTATATTTATTATATATATTATTATATACGTTTTCTTATATATTATTATACATATAATAACGTATTATTATGTACGCATGCTTGGCCATTGCAACGTTTAAGGAACACACGCATAATTATGTAATACTATGTATGTTATTATATATATATTATAATAATAATATGTTATGTAATACACACACTTTTAGCTTGGAGTAGTTGTGTTATATATATATATTAAATTAATTAATTAGTGTTGTTTGTTTTTTTGTTATTATTCTAAGGAGATGTGCCTAATGCTTGAAAAGGGGGTTAGCTTACTGGTGATAAAAAAATGTACTATACTTCATGCTTTGATGATTTATACCACTAGTTGGCATTAAATTGTGTGGATCGTGACAAAATCAACCTTCTGTAATACTAAAGTAATAAAATAACCAAAAATTAAAACAAACACATTTAAACTTACACCCCTCCACTTCTATACTTACATACTCACACACACAAAATACACTTCCACACAGAGACTTGGCGTCAGTGTGCTTTCTCCTCTCTCTGTTTTTTTAAACAAAACAATAATAGTTTGAAATAAACATGTATCTATATATATTATTATATATAATAGTATGGTATATAAATATATATGTATTAAAAAAAGCACGACTGGGCTTCTCCTATTATATATATTAATATATATTTATTATGTTGCTTTTATTTTTTTTACAGGACTTATACATATATTTACATATGTATATTGATATATAAGGGTGCGTTTGTTTTACCCGTTTTGCTAACGGGTGCGCTTACCGAGACACTTTTCCTCTCACATAAACTACCTTGGAATCTGTGTCCGTTTTCCCAACGGGCTATCCAAACGGAGCCAATGTATATTTTGGGAGTGCAAAAACGTGTGTAGATTTATATATATATATAATATACACATTAGATGGTACAAGGCTTGTAAGTCAACATTGTTTATACATATATACACTACACGCACAGCGCAAACCAAGAGACACACACTCATGTGTATTTATATGTATTAACCTATTCTATTATTATTTTGATGGGACAAGCTTGAATAGTTCTGATGGGTTGAGAAGGCATAAAGAAAAGCAGAGCAACTGTGTACGGAAGCAGAAGATAAGGCGTGAAATTAGAAGGAATAGACGATAAATGATTTGACCACATAACAGAGACAAGTGAAGAAAAATCTCGTATGTTCAGCTGACTTGTGGAAGATGAAAGTGAAAAAAGTTGACAAGACAACCATACAGTAAAAGGGTTAGAGTTGTATCACTGGAAAAATGAAAGAGCCGCAAGAGAGAACATGTTACTGTAGCGGCGCACTGTAGTGTTACTGTAGCGGTGGAATGTTTGTTTCTGAAGAGGAAATGGAGGCTTATATAGAGATAGGGTTAGGGTTTCTTTTTTTTTTTAAAAAATAAAATAAAATAATATTATATATATTAAAATATTATATATTTTTTTATAAACGAAAATAATAATTGTAATTAAAAGGCTTACTCAGATCATTTTTTATAGTACTTACTTTAATAATAAAATACACATATATGATTAATTATAATTATTTATTATATTTATTCTTTTATAAATAATCAGAATTTTATTCTTCTTTTAAATTTTAATTTGTTTTATTATTTTTTATTTTTTTTACTAAACAAAATCTAAACAACAACTAACTATAAATCTCTAAAAATAAGGATGTTACAATCCTATTCCCTGTTGTTCCAGCAAGTAAGCAGCAAAACTGTTTTATTCTTCATCATCACACTCCTATTTGTTCTACGTAAGAAAGTTTATATTATATATATATATATATATTTATCGGCGGTTCCCCGCATTGAGATTAACCAAGAAGAGATGGCATGGTTGAGAGAGAGAGGAAATAACTGAGAGTCCACACATGAAAAGTAACATAATATTTATTTGAGTTAACGGTGTTTTTTTCACCATTTTTATAATGTTATATGTATTTTTGTACATTCTTAAATTTTATGGTGTTAAACGCTTTTAGTGTAAAATTTAATTGTTAGACTTGCACCTTTACCCTACTTTCTTTTACATATGTTTTATCTAGTTTAGAAGTCCGTTTTATGTTAAACTCTAGAATTTGTTTGGAAATCCGTTTGAAAATAGCTTTTACGGAGTTCGAAGTAAAACATAGGTTTCGGAGAATAGCTTTTATGGATTCCGAAGCAAAACTTAGATTTTGAAATGTGATTTTGTTTAAAAAGTTATTGATTTTTACGAAGTACAAGATAAAAAGTAAGTAGGAAAAAGAAAATTTATTATAAGAGATAGTGTGATATAACAAAAAAATAAATTTTTCAAAACCTAGTTTTCAAATATAAATTTTGTAAAAAAAAACTTAGGTATTGTCAACACAGCGCATGCTTTTATCAATACAAGGACCTCATGTTATCAATTGAGACCTCTCATTAAATATTTTTCTCTACAGGATCATTCCTTAAATAACTTACTTATTTGGGAGCTAAGAGTAAATTTCCCTTAAAAAAATTGAACTAGGTTGGCAAGAAAGAAACGGGGCAAAGAGTGAAATTAAATAAAGAGAGCGGGCTGTTTTGATTAGGGTTAAAGATCATTTTAACTATGAAAGTTTTTGCGAAGTATTACATCATACGTGAAAGTTTTTTTAATCAATATTACCCTATAAGTTGAAAAATCACAACAATGTTGTCCTAATCCTAACCGACCAAATGGTTGACGTTTGTTGAAGATATAATGCCAAGTATTATGCCACATACTGTGACACGTCATCATCTTGTTTGGACACTTCCTCTCCCTTCTCTCCCAACAAGAACTGCAGACAGCCATGACATTGAAGAACCCAAAAATCTAATCCACAAGAAGAAAATTTACAGTAATGAAATAACCAAAATGATGAAGCAATCTAAAGAAAATTTCCCATCCACATTTTTTTCTTCAAAGACTTGCCGGCGAAAAAGGGAAGCCTCCAGCATGCATCGTCTTCAAGATCGCCATTCCTTGCATACCCTTGACCGTGTCTCTATCTCTTCAACCTCTTCCCCCAACCGGTGTTCCTCCAAAAATTGTAATACACAACCACAATTACACAATGAATAATACGATAAGAGTCACCAAAACCTAAAGATACTTGCACAAAATAAACTTGAATTTCTCTACCAAAAAAAAAAGTGGTCGGTGCTTCCTAATCTCACTTGCGAGCTAATTCCAACTAATCAATGAAATCCAAAAATATCTCACTTGAGTTTGTAGATTCAATCAATCACCCAAACCCAGTGACTTAGTGGCCATGTAAATGATACGAGTCCAGAAAACCATTACCATTAAGAAGAACCAAAGAAATCAGGGTTATTTGAATGTCTCGAACAAGAAAAATATAGCGGAAATTACCTGATCTGTTTGCTAACGCCATCTCCAACTATGGCGGTCGAACCTTTCAGACAGTTCATCCCATCCATATTCTTCAAGCGAGTAGGGATGCCCAACAAAAACCATGAAGGGGATACTGATGATTAGCCACATGACTCGTGTGAAGAAATCCTCATATTGACTTTGAATTTATCAGATCTGAATAAACTTGAGCAATCCAGAACCTTTTCATCTCCTTTGTGAATGATGAACTCAGAGGAGGAGATTAGGGTCGTACTTCCTCCATCACATCTCTTTTCATCGAAACCATATTCCAAATCTGGTTCAGTTTTCTGCATCGCTGCCTCTTGATTAGCACCCTGACTTCTCGGAGGAGGAATTAAAAATATCATTCCAGATGAGTGAAGAATTTTGACAGCGATAGAGAATGGTGGTAGTATTGTTATGATCATGACGACATTGATTTAAAAAAAACTTTTGGGTATGCAGTGATACTCTGCAAAAACTTGTAGATCACCGTTATACTCTTATGGTCATATTTTAACTCTCCACCTAATAATAGTTAAAATATATGTTTTGTTCTTTAAATTTATATTAAATTATGTTTTAATTTTTTAAATTTAAAAAATGAACGAACGTATTGGGCAAAGTATAAACAAATAAGTCATTACTCTCTTAATTGGGAGACATACTTTCCATCGTGATTTAATTTATCTAACTTTTTTTTTATAGAAGAGCCATTACGCTTACAACACACGTCATAGATATGTAAATTGTTAAATTTAATTTTGGAAATATCCAGATTTGACCTATAAATATTGACTCCGTTTGGTAAAGCTTTTCAAAAGCCTAAAAGTACGTTCAATAAGTCATTACTCTCTTAATTGGGAGACATGCTTTCCATTGCGATTTAATTCATCTAACTTTTTTTTATAGAAGAGCCATTACGCTTACAACACATGTCATAGATATGTAAATTGTTAAATTTAATTTTGGAAATATCCAGGTTTGACCTATAAATATTGGTTCCGTTTGGTAAAGCTTTTCAAAAGCCTAAAAGTACGTTCAATAGTGTTTTCCCGTAAAACGAAATAATATCCTTCACATATTTATCTCGACTTACGTAAAAGTACTTCTCCACCATTTTTTTAAATGAGCCCATCATTTTAGTGAAACCTCTCTATATTTAATTATTTGAACTTATTTTATGTAACTAGTAAATTTATTACTTGAAATTCATCTGGATAACTGTTTTTGGCAACCATCGGAACAAACGAGAAGAACGATTTTTGTTTTTAAAATAAAAGGAAGTGGACTACTTTACATAAATGCGTCTACAAAATTGAATCACAGCTGAAACGAAATTAACGTGATTGGTTGAATCTCTGACTAGAATAGAATAGAATAGAATATACGGGTGCGTGTGCGAATTGATTTGATTCACATACATTAGCCATTAGTGAGAACATGTGTAATCATCAAAGGGGCGGGGAAGGGAAGACCCTGATTCCTGACGCGGGAAAAAATGGGCCAAGCCAAGCCCAAAGCGCTCTCCTCATTGGCTCGCGGCATCCATTTTATTATTCTTTTCGTTTACTAATTTTCTGCGATCATGCGCCTCCTCGTGGACCCAATTCATTTTCTTCGCCCTAATTTAATTTCTCTTGAAAATTATTCCACGTCCACTCTCCCACTCAATGCCCATTGCCTTGTCTTTTTCTTCCCGTGCGCATTGCTCTGCCCCCATCACCCTGCAGCAGCTTCATAACAGTAACAATTATCTTCAAGCTAACCAATATATATATATTTTATATATTCCCCACTCGAACCTGCTTGCCAAAACCCAAGCTTTCATATGCCCACACCAACTTTTGGCCATATGAAGTGGAAGAGCAAAATCTAATCTTCAGGTGGTTTTGCACTCACGCACATATGCCGATACCATTCTTAAAAATGCCTTTCTGATCTATTTTGGTTTTCTCTGATTTTCTCATTTTTCATCAGGATCTGAGGTGCCCAGATTGTTTTGCAATCTTGTTCTGCTTCTTCTCACGGTCAACGCTTGAAGCTATTCTTTCTATTTCATGAATACACAGGCATGTTCCCTTCTCCTGAAAGCCTCTTCCTCTGCCGAAAGACCGTGTGATTTAAACTTGTCCATCGATTTGTCACCTTTTGCTTTAACTTCAGGATCTTACAGCTTATTTCTCGTGTATTTCACATGCTCCTTGCCCCTCCTGTTATAATTCCCTTTCTGGGTATGCATGTTAAGTACCTTTAAGCTCACCGTTTCTGGTATACAAGCATTGAATTTTCCTTTCTATGTAGTTCTTCTGGAAAATGAACATGTCCGATTCTCTTCAACAAGTTTAGTGGCTTTCGGCAACGGCAACCGTGATGGGAGTTCGGTTCGTGGTGTTGATGACGACCCTCCTCCATTTACATGGATTCTCATTCAACCTGGCTGTCTCCAATCATTCCACAAGACCCGATTCTGTGAATATTGGGGTTCTATACTCTTTCAACACCACCGTCGGTCGAATTGTAAAGATTGCAATAGAAGCTGCAATTGAAGATGCAAATTCTGATCCATCTATTCTGGGTGAAACTAAGCTCCAAGTCTCAATGCAAGAGGATTCCAAATACAGAGGCTTTCTGAGCATTGCTGAGGGTAGGTCCTTCTAAAGAAGCACTTTCATTTCAAAGCTCAACTTTCTTGACTCTAGACCAAGCACTTAACTTTGGCGGATAATGATTCTTTGTCGTTACGAACAGCCTTGCATCTCACTGCAAAACACACAGTGGCCATAATTGGCCCGCAAAGTTCTGTCACAGCCCATGTGATATCTCAGATTGCAAACGAGCTCCGAGTTCCTCTGCTATCAGTTTCGGCAACGGACCCCACACTCTCTTCGCTTCAATTCCCATTCTTTGTCAGAACTTCTCACAGCGATCTTTATCAGATGACTGCAATTGCAGAGCTTGTTAACTACTATGAGTGGAGAGAGGTAATTGCGATCTATGTTGACGATGATCACGGAAGAAACGGGATCAGTGTACTGGGAGATAAACTTGCTGAGAGACGGTGTAGGATCTCTTTTAAAGCTCCCATGAGCCCTGAAGCAACAAGGGAGGAGATTACTAATGTGCTTGTGCAGGTGGCTCTTGCAGAATCTATGGTAATAGTTTTACACGCCACTGCTGCTTGGGGATCCAAGGTGTTCAGAGTGGCGAAGTATCTGGAGATGATGGGATCTGGGTATGTTTGGATAGCCACTCATTTCCTCACTACTCTTCTGGATACAAATGGTCCACTCCCTCACGATACAATGGACATGATTCAAGGGGTTCTTACACTGCGCATCCACACACCCGATTCAGAGCTCAAGCGAAGATTTGTTTCCAGGTGGAAAAACTTGACTCGCGCCAACAGTGTTCACCATGGATTGAGTACTTTTGGTCTCTATGCATATGATACTGTTTATGCGCTTGCTCGTGCGCTTGATAGTTTCTTCAAACGAGGGAATCGAATAACGTTCTCGTATGATCCCAAATTGTCTGAGCTGCGCGGCAACAACTTGAATCTTGATTCTCTGAGCATCTTCGATGGAGGGAAGGCGTTGAGGAAAAGTATCTACGAGGTTGATATGAAAGGGGTAACCGGTACTTTCAAGTTTTCATCTGATGGGAATCTTGTTAATCCAGCATATGAAATCCTGAATGTGATCGGGACAGGATGCAGGAGGATTGGTTATTGGAGTAACTACACTGGATTATCAGTTGTTGCTCCAGAGGTACTGTATGCGCACCCACCCAATCGTTCGGCGGCGAGTCAGAAGCTGCGGCCGGTGATTTGGCCAGGGGACACGGCGCAGAAGCCTCGTGGTTGGGTCTTTCCAAACAGTGGGAGGCTCTTAAAAATTGGAGTGCCGGTAGGATTTAGTTACCGTCAATTTGTCTCACAGGTACAGGGCAGTGACATGTTCAAGGGCTTCTGCATTGACGTGTTTCTTTCAGCGCTCAACTTGCTGCCTTACGGCGTACCTTATAGGCTTGTTCCATTTGGGGATGGTCACAACAATCCTAATAACAATGAGCTTGTTCGTTTGATCACGGCGGGTGTAAGAATCAAACTAAACTACCAAATGTCTATGGGGGGTCCCTTTCTGATTCTTCTTCCCTTGCAGGTTCTTGATGGAGCCGTTGGTGACATTACGATCACTACGGAGCGAACGAGGATGGTAGATTTCACTCAGCCATTTATTGGGTCCGGTCTGGTGGTTGTAGCGCCGGTTATGAAGTCAGATTCCAGTGCCTGGGCCTTTCTGAGACCCTTCAGCCCGGAGATGTGGGGTGTCACAGCTATCTTCTTCCTAGCTGTTGGAGCTGTTGTCTGGATTTTGGAGCATAGATTCAATGACGAATTCCGGGGACCTCCCAGAAAACAATTAGTTACAGTTTTGTGGTGAGATTTATATTTCATTCCGGGGGAAGGCTTAAACAGCTATCAATTACTTATTGTTCTGCTTCTCACTGTGTTGTATTTGGCAGGTTCAGTTTTTCAACCATGTTTTTCGCCCACAGTACGTGTCAACCAACCCTTGGTCTTTTCTCCTAACATGTGTGGCCTTCCACTCTTGAGTTACTGGAGCCGGTGTGTATGCAGGGGAAAATACAGTGAGCACTCTCGGTCGATTCGTGCTTCTTATATGGCTGTTTGTGGTGCTAATAATAAACTCGAGTTACACGGCAAGCCTGACCTCAATCCTCACGGTGCAGCAGCTTTCTTCTCCCATTAAAGGCATTGAAACTCTGGTTGGGAGCAAAGAGCCTATTGGGTACCTGCAGGGCTCTTTCAGCAGAAACTATCTAATAGAAGAGATCGGAATTGACGAATCAAGACTTGTTCCTCTGAGAACGCCAGAGGAGTCTGCCAAAGCACTAAGAGATGGTCCCCACTAGGGTGGTGTTGCGGCGTACGTGGATGAGCGTGCTTACATTGAGCTCTTCCTCTCGAGCCGATGCGACTTCACTGTAATTGGTCAAGAGTTTACCAGAAACGGTTGGGGATTTGTAAGTATCTCTTTCTCCTTTTTGGAGGGAGTTGCTGTTATGTGCTGACCTTCATTTGTGAACAGGCATTTCCACGAGACTCGCCTCTGGCGGTTGACCTGTCGACGGCGATATTGAAATTGGCAGAGAATGGGGACCTGCAAAGGATTCATGACAAGTGGCTTCTGAACATCGCATGCCTATCACAGAACACCGAGTTTGAAGTGGACAGGCTTCGTCTCAAAAGCTTCTGGGGGCTCTACCTGATCTGTGGGGTGGCCTGCCTACTTGCTTTGTTACTTTATCTCATACTTATGATGAGGCAGTACAGGAAGCACCATGTAGCGGAGGCTGAGCCTTGCGCGGGATCTTCTTCCAGCATTCGGACCTTCCTCACATTTGCGGACCAGAAAGAATGTGAATTGAAAAGCCGATCCAAGAGAAGGCAAATGGAGAGGCTCACTCGCGGAAGCTCAAATGCTGGCGGATCATCAATCACTACTCCCTCACATCTTCCACCAGAGCCGTAAATTCCGAGGAAGAACATTAATTTCTGGAGGCCAGAATCAGACTCAAATCAGACTGGCCTTGCTGAAGCTGATGCCCGACTCAAAAAGCTTTAACATCTTTCTTCATCAAGACTGGAAAGTAAGCTGCTTGTGAATTTAATGTCATGTGTAGGGTATAGATATGTACATATTTGGGTTAGCAAATCTCTCTGTATTACAAGGACCTAGTCCATGGTGCAGATGACACCATATCTTAAAACTCAGTCCCAGAGTGAGTCCATAGTTTTGAGAAAAACATGACAGAAGACAGACGCCATTTCTCTCCGTCAACCAGTGTTAATTATTTTTCTTCCATTTCGTGGCCCAAATCTTGATTTCGAATCGTCTTTTGGGTCTGTTTGGATAAACGGTGAGAGAAGTGACTTTTTGGTAGAAGTTATTTTAGAAAATGAATTCTTGGTAGAAATTAAATGTGTAACGTGATTTATGTTTGGATTAGCGGTTGGAAAAGTGATTTTTTTGAAAAGGAGATACCGTTTGGATAAACGTTAGAAAAGTGATTTTTGTGGCAAATTACGTAAAATGACATGAATCTCATTAAATTTCATACATTCATATATATTTTATTTTAGTTATTTGTGATAATTTTAAGGATAAAGACAATGATAAAAAATAAAAAATTGAGTAAATGAAAATATATGTAAATTAAATATCATGGAAAAAGAAAAATTCTTCCAACTAGCTGCTAATATCACATAACTAATTGAATAATATAATGTTCTACTAACTAATAATATAATATAATTAATTAGGTCATAAATAATTGAAAAACTTCACTAATGAATGGAAATGACTTTTGTTTTGATTGAAGTAACATAAGTGACTTTTTATAAAATTGAAACTTATTTAAATAAGTATTTGAGAAGTAAGTTTTATTAAAAAATTATTTAAAATGATATAAATCTGACTATGTTTGTGTTTAATAAATAGTGATTTACAAAGAGCTTATTTCAATTTCATCTAAAATTTATTATTTCATTCTTTAAGAAGATAGTTTTATAAATATAAAAATTATTAGGTTTTTGGTAATTTTTATTTTTCTAGTAATATATGACCCATTTTTTTCATTTTTAAATTTTTTACCTTGTTATCTTTTTTTATAATACAAGATACATGTTTTTTCATCTTACCTCTCTCCACTTTTTCTTCAAAAGTCATACTTTTCTTTTTTTTTTTGGTGAACAACAAGCAAGTGGGCCTTTTGGCTCACACTCGGAACCCATCCGGTATCCGGCGCCTTTTCCTGAGTCCCTGGCCTTCTTTCAACTGGACCAGGTAATCCGGAGCGAGGAATACACGTGGCGCACCCCTATAAGGTGCTTTGCACCAAGGGTGGGTTACCTCTACCCCCGAGCGTTGCTCCCAGGGATCGAACACTCGACCCCTGGGGTGGTGACAGCCGCGCTGACCACTGCACCACGACGCCCTGGGTAAAAAGTCATACTTTTCTACTTCTTGGAAAAAAATTGTTTTTTTTAAAAAAGTCATTTTGGGTTAAAGTGTTCCCAAACACTACAAAAACATTCTGCCGGGCTTCTGGGATGGAAAAGCCACTTTTATGGGCTCTGCCGCCGAACCAAACACACGCTTTGATTGGCGTACTTGTTGAGGTAAGGGAGTTTAAAACGACTTCAGCGTAAATTTTAATTTGTTCAGATTCTATCTTCGACTGAATCCGAATTATTGGTGGTCTGAATAAATACTGACTCTAGTTCTTAACATATATAAGAGTTGGTCTTTTTTTTTGTTGAAAGGATAAAAAAACTAAAAAAATTAGTTAATTGTAACATATATTTCGATATCATTAGATTTTATATCAGTATATAAGTCAGACAAATTAATTTTAAAAAAAATAATAAATATATCAATTAATTAACTTTATTAATCTCTAAAAAAATTAATTGACTCTTATATTAAAAATTGAAGATATTGATAAATTATAATTGACATTATTCTTGCATACCCTCCTTTTTTTTCTTTTTGTTTTTTTCACTTAATAGAAAATATGACATTATTCTTTTTATTTTTCTTTGTTTTCACACCCCCTTTGAGTATCCCAAAATAAACTTACAAGGTTATAACGTCTAATCTAACCATATGTGACAAACCCTCCAACGTTTTGGAAAAAGTCATGTTACATATGTATCCATAAGATGATATTATAAAATAACTTCGGATAAGATTACATTTGATGACATATATTACAGTTCATGGTTAAAAACAACGTGTAGGCACACCTTTGTATATTACAGTAGTCAGGTACTAAGATATTAGCACAATCTTCTCTAAAGCCATTGGAAGAGGCCAAGGCTCTATTAAACAATTTTAAAAGTACCGATGAAAGCATTCCTCAGCCTCGCAGTAAGAATAATAAAAAATAATTAAGACTAGTAAACTAACAGGTAGAATGAAACTAGATCCTCATTGAAAATCGAAGGTCAATGAACAAGAATTATAGATCGTGTTAGACACTGTCAGAATTTCAAATATCAAAGTAACACGTCCATTTTGTCAAAGGAACACTCACCAGTACCATTATGACCAAAAGATGACGTATCTTCCAGAAGACGTTTACTAATGCCCATATCAGAAAGCTTTGCACATAGATATCTTTCACTGATATCAAAATATTTTGGGGTTTCCTTCACCAAAAAAAAAATTTGGGGTTTCAAATCCCGATGCACTATTCCCAGTTCATGCAAATGACAAATCCCTGAAACAATATCCCTGTAGTACAATCCGAAGGTGAGAGTCACGAAGCCAATGAAATATAAATTAAAAGGTACAAGGTATAAACAAAAATTGAAAGGAGACATTATAGGACCTATCACATAGCAAATCCATACATTAATCTCAAATGATTAGGGCCTATTAAATACCTAGTTTGTCTATTAATATTTCATTCAATCAAGAACACTTCATACTAACCTCATTAGCTTCAATAGGAGAGGTGATGGGAATCCGTTTGCTTTCCAAAGATTCTGAGTATATTGCTTTACTATCTCCAATTGAGCCTTTAAAGTTTGGTTCTTGCTAAACACAATTTTCTGCTATATCCGAGTAAATCTGAATTAAATCGTCTAAGTTACATGAACAACGCTCTAGTGCAAGGTAGACAAAATCTTGATCATTTTCCACTCCATACCATCGAACAATGTTTGGGTGATTGTCAGATGCAACAAGGTTTGGGTGATTGTCAGATGCAACAAGGTTTTTAATTTCTTTAAAGGCCTTGTCATGATGAGCTTGGACAAGACGCTTTACAGCAACAACTCGACATTCATATGTTCCCTCTAGAACAATGGTTCCATTGCTTCCCTTAGTAATTTCTTTATTTGATACAAATAGTTTACCAATCTTGCGCCCATCAGTACATTCACCAACCTTATTAACATATAGCAGAGGTTCATTATCATCTCTACAATGTGGCATTACTCTGTCATCTTCTGATACCAATGGCTTAAACTTCTTGTCAACTATTCCATTGTTCTTTCCTGACTTCTTCCTTTTCTTAAGAGTACTTTTCAAATCAAGCTCCCTATTTTGGCCTTTCAATTTCAATGGCCTTCTAACTAACCAAAAAATTATCCAGACCAGGAAAGAGACTATCAACAGTACCAGAACCATTCTTAATAACCATGGAATCTCCGTCCTTTTATTAACTTCTTCATGTGTTGTACTCTGTGTCCAGGGCTGAGCAAGCTCAAATGTGTCGTCACTATTGGCAACGTCTGGAAGCAAAGGAGGCAACAAATTTAGCAGAGACATAGGAAGCATCATAATATTACCATGGCCGTCGAATCTATCACTGTTAGGCTGCACAGGAAGCATCAGATCTGAAGTGGGCATTGGGAGCATTTCATTATCATAATTAGCCTCCGGCAATTTCTCAACAATTGAAGGTTGTGCCGGTAAGTATTTTGGTAGACGGTAGACTTTTTTCTTCACCCAACATGGGAATGGCGAAGCAAAATCAAGGCCACCATCACCAGCATGCTTACCATCTGGATCAAATAATGCCCCATCAATTGAATTTTCATTCGGTTGGCAAGATAACACAGCCTCAAATTCAGCTACTGTCATACTCCATAAAAAATTTTCTGATCCAGGACTAACAGCTTGTAGAGAATAATCTGTCCTGAATAACATTAGCAGCGGCTTTGGCATATCAAGCTTAAGAGGATCAGACTTTACCAACTCCTCATTTTTAGTAATGAGAGTATTTTGAACACTTTGCCCATCATCACTCCACAGTGCAAAGTCATTATTGGAATCTGATGCAGCGTAACTTCGAAAGATCCTCCCAGTTTTAGCATCAACTTCAAAAACAGTACTTCTTTTATATCCAAGCGTAACAACACCATTATTTGATAATTTAGGTGTAGCTTTAACAAGATCCTCAATAGATGTTAAGAGTCTCAGCAGACAATTATTTATGATGCAAAAGCAATATCATAAGCTACAAAGCAATAACTTAGATTATTTAAATTTAATGCAAGCCATTCTTATAGTCTGCATTGAAATAAATAAACTTGTACATCATACAGAAATAATTATAACCTACAATGTGAATTCTGTAAAGCAGCGAGTCGGCGGTTAGGAACACCTTCAACTCATTTTCCCATTGATGCTCATAAAACTGGATAAATGAATTTTAAGCTAGCAGAAAACCTATCCATTCTTTTCTACAACTAGTTGCTAGACACATTTCAAAGTTAACATCAGTATTTTCAGTGGATTTTCGAATAAAATAGAATTATTGCATATTATATGTGAAAAACAAAAGAAAATAGTGGGAAATTAAATAGCTTTGCACTATATATTTCAAACTATTTTAGTATATTATTTAATCTTTTCCCTTACATCAAGATGAAAGATCTCAAAATCATAATAATATAGATGATTGAGTCTGGAAGTACAATAAAAATACATAATTGGATGCTAAATGCAACTCACAATTATTTACAAAGTCACCTCCAACGGTGTAGAAAGTCCACTTTCTACACCGTTGGGGAAAATTCGGTTTAGAAAGTTCATTCGAATAAAAAAAAAGCTCATTTGAATGACCCTACTCTTTATAAACGGTTTAGAAAACTTGAATTTCAAAATATTGTAATTTGCTTATTTCAACTCCAAATTTGACAAATGATCTGTCATTAGAAATCTTTTTGAGTCTACTTTCCAATGAAACAAATTTCAAAATGATACAATTTCTGATTTGAGAGATATTGGGAAAAAAACCAAACATGTATTAGGAATACGTATATTCTAGATATATAGTCGGTTTTTTGATGATATCTCTCAATCCAGATCTTCAATTGATATGAAACTTATTCCATTTGAAGCTAAACTCAAAGGGCTTTCCAATGATAGGTCATTTGTAAAATTTGGAGCTAAAATGAGGAAGTTACAGCATTTTGAAGTTCAAGCTTTCTAAACCGTTTATAAAGAGTAGGGTCATTCGAATGAGCTTTTTTTCCATTTGAATGAACTCTGTAAACCAAATTTCCCCCCAACGGTTTAGAAAGTCCCCTCCAAAGATGTAGAAAGTCCATTTTCTACACCGTTGGGGGAAAATTCGGTTTACAAAGTTCATTGGAATGGAAAAAAAGCTCATTCGAATGAGTTTAGAAATAATTAATCGAATCATAATAAAAACTTAATCGAATCGGTCGCTTCATTCGATTGAAGGATAAATATCATTCGAATCAGGATAAGAACTTAATCGAATCCGTCACTTCATTTCCTTTAAACTTGAGTAAATATGTGTGAGGTACTGAAGGTTATTGTTTCAGGGGCAGTAAGGACATTTTATTAAAACTTGGGTAAAGACGTATGAAGTACTATCATCTGTCAGGGATTTAAAATTTTGAATTACCTTTCTGGGATTCACTGTTTTTAATGTACTTTTTCCGTCATTTTCCTTTATAAGAAAGGAGATGGTGGAAGGGGAGGAGAGATGTTCCTCCCTCAATGAAGAGACTTAATTGCTAAAAGTTTAACCAACAAATAAACAACATAAACATATTATCATTTTCTATATTAAAATTTGTATTGCATATTCCTTAGGGACTTTTTGGTGATTAAGCTTCTTCTTTAATATCTCATGTTGATTTCCCTTGAAAAATAAAGAGAATTATACTCAGGTCTCAAGGAACACAAATTATAACTATCAAGTCTTGTGAAATCATTAAATCGATATGAAATTCCAGGAGACATGTACAAATTTATTAAAATTGTGAAATGATGAAACTTTGACTAATCATTAGAGGTATTATCGCTTATCAATTGAATCATCTTAACTTGTTATTAGTGGCAATGTGATTTGTATTGTTTTGACTTGTCATTAGTTACACATTTACTTATTAATTAATGCACTTTGATTTATCATTAACAAACGACAAACTCAATTTTTCAAAATTCTAATAAATATCCAACATGTACTTTGAGAGTTTACCTTAGTTTGATAGTCTTGTAGGATTCCACAGTAATAAATTTGTCTACTTAAAATTCATGCAATTCCTTCAAAAAAAAAAAAAAAAGATAAACTAATAATAGGGGTAGTCTGTATTTTTCTCCCCCAACAAATAATAGAGTTATTTGATGGTAGGTGTTTGGGAAGACCTTAAATTCACTTTTATCCTTCATGTGACAAAATTCTTCACACATTTGTCTATATAATATAAAATTATTTAAAATAAGTTAGATTAAACACTCTTTCATTTAATGTTTATTCGAACAAGTAGTAGAGGGAATGCATTTTTGGACAAAAATTAGATTATTGACTATCAATCAATAATTAGATGAGACAGATAGTTAAAAATCCTCCTCCTATGACTTTTTCTGTTCAAATAATTTTTTGTATAGAATCTTGTGTCGATAATAATGTAGCATTCGTTCCTTTGAAGAGAAGTGAGTTCCAATTTTATTGAGTGAATCTATCCATCTCCATCTCACTTTTGCTACTAGTATTACATTTCAAAAGATGCTAAAATAAAGAATCATGGTATGTATTAACTTGGCTCATAATTCGTAGGCTTGAATTGTCCTGGCGCAGTTAGTTGATTTTAACCATTAACCTCATTTTCCCAAGGAAGAAGAGAGAGGGAACAAACTTGCACTTAAAATCAATGAACATAGGAAGTACTGCTTGATTCCACAAGGAAGACATGTTAATGGGTCCGTTTGGTAAAGCGGTGAAGAAATACTTATGAGCTTATTCACACAAGTCAAGACAAATATATGGAGGAGATTATCTCGTTTTGCGGAAAAACACTGTTGAACGTGTTTATGGGTACAAGTTAAGCGTTGCCAAACAAGCACAATATCAACCAAATGCATGGCAATTGCACAAAATCGAGGTCCAAATACTGCAAGGGTTAAAATGTGATCCATTGATAGGATCTGACCTAACAGTAACACTACCAGGAAGATATGTTTGCTTATGATATGAAGGCAAAATGGCAAATCTGGGAGGCAGAGATGCTTCAAGATAAGAGCCACATGAGCACTGTTGACCAGACGGTGAGTGCCATAGCTGCAGCGCCATACGTCCAGAACAGTATCACCGAGCACTCTTCCTGTCCCACGTCAAACAGTTGAGCCATCGTACCTGAGTCAGTCGCCATTTTCACAGTCAAATTGTTGCCATATACTCTACTATTAAAAGCTTGTCATCAGTTTCATTCGCTTACTGATATTCATAGCAGGTGGCATCGCATACTGCATCACCAGCACGTACTGAAACAGAGGATGTGGTGGCAGCAGGTTCAAGATGGCCACAACTTTAACGATACAAAGTCCAATAACAGGTATCACAATATATTTGGCCACTATTATGCTCATGATGCTCGTTAATCTCACACTTGATGAACGCAGCCCTGTTTATTATACCGCCACAGTCACTTCCAACAAAATAACACGCGTGCATGCAAAATAGATTTCCCATACCTTGAGTGAGATTGCCGCCCAGCAAGATAGTGATGCAAGGAATTGTTCCCTCCCTGCAGATAACAAACATATACTTAATCCAAGTCGGGCATGAAATCTATTTAACAAGCTCAAACTTTTATTGATGATTGATTTGGCATATTTTTAAATTTTAATTCATACCCGATCAGTTGAATTGAGTTTTGGATCACTGCCAATGGAGCATCGTCGCCGATAATTAGGTTCCTCAACCAAGAAACCCCACCAAAGAGGAAACCGAGAAACTGATAATCAAAAGAGCTCAAATCTACGTATCAGTGTCCCACTAAGCGAATTAATGTCAAAAACATGAAGGAAGAAAGTAACTCACCGTAGCTATTGTTGGAGGTGCCTTCAGTTCTTCCAAAATCTGGCCAATAGTCCCTATAAATCTGCGGAAAAAAGGTTCGCGTGCGTTGGATGAACTTTGGTTTACCACCTGTGACGAGTGTTGGAGCACTACGTTACCCACTCAAATCAAACATAACATACGCGCACACTAACTTCAGATCTGATTGATCTCGTGATATGTATTTCATATGGGCGTTAATTAATGCCCAAACTTGTTAGAGTTTTGAATAGTCTTTACATTTTGGTTTCTAGAGTCGTCATTACAATTTGGTGGGGAAATTTGTACAGCAACATTCTGCTTATCTGCATCCTCGAGGAGGCGAGTTTGTGGGTAAGCCTCATGATCCTTGTTGGGAACCTTCAAGACCTCGGCAGCCTCAAGAGCCTTAAATTTCATGGATCGGCTCCTCATTATCTGGTAAGTATAAGTCCAGATAAAAACCCCACCGAGCTGCATTTTCCAAGAGTAAGAACGTTCCGTCAGGATATAGATGTGCATAAATCACCGTAACTTCAAAGAAGAATTGCGAAACAAGTGAGCTTCAATTACCGCCATTGAGAAAGATGAATAAGAGAGCGCTGCAGAATGACAAGCATCCTGATCACCAAAAGGGCCTCTTTTTTGAAAACAGATTGCAGGGATAATCACGATAGGAAGGTTTCCCAAATTTCCTGATACAAATCAATAAAATTCATGAATTTGGGTCCTGTGCGTAGAGTGTTTCTGGCTGTGAGAGAAGAAAGAGGAGATGCCATATGATATACCTGATGAACAGCAAGCAATGATGAGACCTTCCAGTTTCAAGTTGGGCTTTAGGCATTTTACAATCATCCATCCTATAATGCCTCCTATTAAGAATGTAAGTGCAACGTTGACCGGCATAAACCACCTGCATTTATGATACGTGCAAATTAAACCAGAGATAAATTAATTCAAAAAAAAAAAGTTTTGAATTCCAGCGTCAAACTATTCTAGAACAATAAGCTGCTACTACCACCAGCACCCATGAATATGGAAAAGACACTTTCAAAGACTCGACCCAAATAATCACCCCTCAACGTCTTTTCTAACAGGGGAAGACCTAAAAGCCTTACATGTTCGCCATTCTAATAATGAATGACAATCGCAAAGGTTCAATAATGTCCATAAAGTAGCAAAGTTTTCGGTCGATATATCATGCTTTCCACCATGACCTGAAAAGGGGGAATGAAGAATCAACGTGTATTTACCAGGAAATCATATCCTGGAGCGAAACAGTCCTGGCGAAGCTTGAAAATACAAGCGAAGGAGTGAAGACGGTGAAAACCAGCTGCAGGGAGGAAG
>JANTPZ010146324.1:1371-11575 GCA_025593235.1 Vachellia pachyceras
CACATGTCAAAGAGATCCTATTGAGAGAAAACATGCAAGTGGGTTTGAACTCTAAGGCATTAGATTCATGGGTCTCTCTCATTATAAATTTAGATTCACGTAATCAAGTAAGACTTGGCACTGTTTATAATGCTTGTTTTAACTTTTTTTGTCAGGAAAAATCAAGACTGGGAGAGAATGCAGCAAATATTTTTGCGTCTCAAATTCCGGCTGGCAGAATAGGGAAGCCTAAAGAGATTTCAGGAATGACTGTTTTTCTTTGCCTTCCCGCTGCCTCATATATCACTGGACAAGTTATATGTGTAGATGGAGGTTTCACTCTTTAAATAATTTGTAGCCTCAGTTGTAATTGCTTCAAGTCATTCAGAAACTCCTACCACACATCACACACACACACACACACACACACACATATATATATATATATAGGATTTGGCCTTGCTAAGTCAAGTTCGTGAATGATCATTGGTAAGCTACTGTTATGTGCTGTTTACAGCTTTTCCATTTATGCTTGTTCAGTTATAAGTTCAGCATCCTGACTATTTCTTTTCCCTTTGTTGATAATAATATCCTGACGTTTTCCTTATTCAATGAGAATGTATAGTCCTATGATCCTTCTATACATAAAAACAAACAACCTAACCCAATTCACAATATGACGCCAAGAGAGACTTGTCTTGTCAAATGGCATATACTTTGTTCCGGTGGTTTAAGCATCCTTTTTGTACGTAGTAATTTATACCATTACAATGGAGTATGATAGCTTGGAGAAATAAATCCCTTCAAAGGTTCGAAGTAGAAAGGGAAATTGTGGCAGTTTAGGACATTTTTTCATCTCTCTGAATGGGATTTATACTGAAGTTTTATCTACTTCTAAATCAGCTATGATAAAGCAATCCACAGCTGCTCTGAAACCTAACAATCCAAAATCTGCCACGAGGTGTTTGATTTCATTTCATGATATGTTCCTTAGAATTTCACTGTCTCTATCTTTGTGAATAACCATTAACTCTCTACTTTTTTTTAAAACCACAAATAAATCATTTAGTTCTCTAATATTGTATTAAAGAATTGAAAACCCGAACAACAATGATTACCGTGATAAAAAGTTTGAAGTCCAATTTCAAACTGTTAATTATGGTACAAATGAACAAAGCTCAATCTTTAAAGAATGCCACAGTTAAAATATGTCAAGGGGCTTGTTTGGTAAGTCCGTTGGGAGAACGGATAAAGATTCCGAGGTAAATATGTGAAAAGAATTTTGTCTCAGTAAGCGTAGGAATGGCTTTTTAGATGCCCAAATGGGCTATCCAAACAAGCCTAAGAGTAGGCGAGGTCAAATACAAAAATACACCATAAGCCAACCAATTAAGTGCTATTTGGAATCTATTTGTTTATCTAATTGAAGCTGACATCACAACCAATATTATTACATTTCTGTTTCACCTTGTTGAACACATTCTGAGTTGTAATTTTTTTGGGTAAATTTTATTACACTAAGCCTTCATGTAGTGAAAATAGATCGTTGACTTTAATTGTTGTACAAAAATGTTGTAGTTACTTTGTTCCGGCTTCTTTTACCACGACTATAAATTTTGGCATTCATTGATTGAATATGTTGCCCAATGTAAAAGTCAATGGGATCTAAAATTAATTGCAGAAATTGAGGAGATAAATTCCAAAATTTTTAAATTAAGGAAATCCTTTGCATTATCATGGACCACAAGATTTGGGGGCAGGTTTCCAAATGTCCGAGGCATATCAACTCTCATGAGCACACAGCTCAACATTTAAAGAATGCCACAGTTAAAGAATGCCATGACAAAAAGTTTGAAGTCCAATTTCAAACTGTTAATTATGGTACAAATGAACAAAGCTCAACATTTAAAGAATGCCACAGTTAAAATATGTCAAGAGTGGGCGAGGTCAAATACAAAAATTCACCATAAGTCAATGGGATCTAAAATTAATTGCAGAAATTGAGGAGATAAATTCCAAAATTTTTAAATTAAGGAAATCCTTTGCATTATCATGGACCACAAGATTTGGGGGCAGGTTTCCAAATGTCCGAGGCATATCAACTCTCATGAGCACACAGCTCAACATTTAAAGAATGCCACAGTTAAAGAATGCCATGACAAAAAGTTTGAAGTCCAATTTCAAACTGTTAATTATGGTACAAATGAACAAAGCTCAACATTTAAAGAATGCCACAGTTAAAATATGTCAAGAGTGGGCGAGGTCAAATACAAAAATTCACCATAAGTCAATGGGATCTAAAATTAATTGCAGAAATTGAGGAGATAAATTCCAAAATTTTTAAATTAAGGAAATCCTTTGCATTATCATGGACCACAAGATTTGGGGGCAGGTTTCCAAATGTCCGAGGCATATCAACTCTCATGAGCACACAGCTGAAGACATATCAACTCTCATGAGCACCAATTTTGAGGCTACTTACCATTTAAGCCAACTAGCACACCCTCTTCTAAAAGCATCAGGTTACGGTGCTGTTGTAAATATTTGCTCCATTTCCAGTATCAAAGTGCTCCCTGGTGTATCAGCCTATGCAGCTTCTAAAGGTAAACATATCAAAGTGCTCCACTTCACTTGAGGGTTGCCCTTTGAGCAACGATAAGGTTTCAGTCATGTGACCTGAAGGTCTTGAGTTCAAATCCTGAAAACTATCTATTTGTTTGCTTGAATAATACTACGTACTTCTAACTCTCCTTAGATTCCATCCAGTGAGAGCTTTATGCAATGGGCCGCCCTATTATATTATATTACATTACATTACATTATATTCATCATGTGCTTCACCTCTAAGTGATAATCTAATTACCTGATTACTTTGGTTTGAAATCTTCAAATATAATCGGATACAGGAGCCATAAATCAAATCACCAAGTACATGGCAATGGAATGGGTGAAGGATAATATTCGTGTCAATGCAATAGCAGCTGGAATGTTGATGACCACACTTTTAGAGTTTTGCTTGGTATAACTACAAGCAAATCACCTTCCTGCACTTCCTGTTTTAGTATTCTCAAGTTGGGACTTGACAGAGCACATGTTGGGGACATTCTTGTGGGCATTCTGTTTCATTTGGCTTAGAATTTTGAGAGTATGCACATAAGCGAGTTTGAAACCACATGAAACTTTCCTTTATAAAGACTAAACACTGTAAATTGTGTCACTTTCCTGCACTTTTGTTTCCAATTATTTCATGAAAGCTTGTATATTGGGATATTTACATTATATTCTAATACTGTCATGTTTGGACTAGAGAGAACAGTACGTGTCAATGAGATCCTATTGAACTTTCTGCTTTATTGGACTTTGAGGGAATACATGAAAGAGGGTTTGAACTCTAAGGCATTAGATTCATGGGTCTCTTTCTCTATAAATTTAGATCTTCTCTTCTACAATGTAAAACATGTAATCAAATGAGACTTGACACTGATTATAATGCCTGTTTTAACTTGTTTGGTCAGGAAAAGTCAGGAATCGAGAATGCAGCAAATGTTTTTGCGGCTCAAATTCCAGCTGGTGAAACTCCTACCCCACATAGGAGCTGGCCTTGCCAAGTCAAGTTCATATTTAACCATTGGAAAGCTGATGTTATGAGCTGCTGACAGCCTTTCAATTCATACCTGTTCAGTAATGACTTTAGGATTCTGTCCTTTTCTTTATTTAATGAAACTGTGTAGCCTTAAGATCGTCTGTAGCCACTGCAAGTTTTTGGGAGAACCACAATCCCAAAGATATGTATGAATTCAGCAAGTTGATTATCACTTCTACTAAAAAGTTATATTTGACAGTTAAATTTTTAACCATTAAATAAAGTGGCCTTATTTAATAGTTGTTTTAAAGTAATAGTAAAATAAACTATCCTTCTTTTTTTTAAAAAAAATTATATTGTACAGAACAAAAACTTTTAAGAATAGTATAACTGTGTTGAGATCATATAAAAAAGTATTCAACCAATCTCTTAATTACTTATCGTTACAATCCATTTGTTTTATTTTCAACAATTACACAAACCATAAAAATTTTTTTTTTTACAATGTACTTGTATATATATACACAAGGCTATACGGTTATTTGAAGGAATTGAACATAACTTATAGGAAGTAGAGGAACAGCAGCTATTTGAAGCAGGCCATAAACCAGAACAAAAATTTCAATAGCAACTATTTGAAACCAGCAACAATTCTAATACTAGAACTAACTACGGCCCTGTTTGGCAACACTTTTAGGGAGCCTAAAAATTCGTTCAACAGTATTTTTTTGTAAAACAAAATAATCTCTTTCACATATTTATCTCGACTTACGTAAAAGCACTTCTCCACCGCGTTCCCAAACGGACCCGTTATAACATAAATGTACACATATCGAGAAGGAAAAACTCATCAGAATTAGTTATTATACCTGAAGCAAACAAAGGAACAACAACAATTTGAAACCAAGTTTAATCGACAAGCATGAAGCATCAAATATGACCTTCTCTACAGTAGCGTAGGTTCTTCCTTTTCTAACACTTCATGCATCCGAGAAGAAATTTCAGCGCTAAGTTCACTGTTCAATTAATTGATTCGCCAGGTGGGGAATACAACTCTCCTCAAACTTCAGTAATGTGCCTCAGGTCTATAATAATCTGTTTTTTTTTTTTTACATTGATACCATATTAGATTTTAGAGGAATTTGAAAATTACCCCTCTGATTGTTTGATATGGGACTCCGTCAATATATTCTAATCCCTGCAGCCTGCTACATTTAATTGCCAAGGGTGACGGTAAATAGATGTGCTATCTTGTTTCATTTGTTGATTTTGCTGCATGTTGAATCACATACATCATTGGGCAATAATAAAACTGATATTGTGACTGACAGAAGAAAGCAAGAGAGGGGAAGGCAACAAATGCATTAAGTGCAATGTTGTCCCAAATACCAGTGGGTCACATGGGAGAGCCTAAGAAGATATCAGCATTAGTTGCTTTCCTTTGCCTTCCTGCTGCTTCCTACATCACTGGTCAGATCATTTGTGCTGATGGAGGCTACACTGTTTGAATGTTCTTTTTTATCTTTCTATAAAGACAAAAAATGCGAGGGCCGTGTTTGCCTATTCGCAATTAATTAAGGCCTCTGCCTTATGCCTCATAAAAAAAAAAAGTCTTTATGTCCCAATGTAGAACGCTTGTATTCTTCCCCTTATCCCGGTTTGAAGATATGCATGTGAATGTTGATAGTGTCGTAACTCATTTTAAAGGCTTTATTAATTCTTAATAAAAACAAAGGCTATTGAAATAAATTTAGTAGAAAGGGATATTTTGAGCAAATATTAGTCATAAAATTGCACATTGAGTGGAAGATGAAAATACCAAATGGAATAAGGCTCCACCGTGTAACACTGCGTTTATGTGTCAAAAATTTAAAAAAAATGAAAATGAATAACAAAAAACGGCTATTCAGGCTAGCTCAGACCTTAATGGGCTTAGCCGAATTAGCAAAAAAAAATTGCTTCCTCTGGGTTTCTATATAGAGGTACTAGCTCTTCAAGTTTGGTTTGGATTATTAACTCCATCTAATATATCTATTATGTTTTTAAATTAATTTATACTGTTTATAAATCGATATATAATATAATAATATATATAAATTTCATAGAATATGTTATAACTATTTTAATTACCTCAAAAAAATTAAGTAACTCTCGTAGTAGCATTAATTATCAATTATACGTTAGAAGCCAGTGGGCGAACAACTGAACATCAAGCTTATTACTAGTACAATATCCCAATCTTGTCCACATTCATTCATTATTCCACAAAACGAGCAAATTTAAAGAACCACCCCATTTTTTGCTGGGTTCTTTTTTAAGGACTTCCATCTTCTTCCATTTTTTCAAGTAAAAACCAATACATTAATTAAAAAGGTACAACATATCACCCCACCTTGGCTCAATTGATTTTTTTGAAAAAAAAATAATTAAACTGAATACATTACTTAAAATGTATTTATTTATTATATAATTAGATTATATATCTATTTATAAATCAGTAAAATAATTTAGAGAAAAATAATAAATATAAATATATTAAAATAATATGTTTAACTTTCTTAATCTCCTAGCATCTTCAATCGAGTTATAAAGTATAAACAGGAAATGGGGATAAAATTACAGGTAATTTGGTGAAAATTAAGAAAAAATTTGACAAATTTACAATCAAGTCCCAAATAAAAGAATTAATAAACGAAATGTCCCAAAGATTCACAGAATTACCATAAGGTCCCAGAAGTAGCTACTGCTGTTGTTAATGAAGGCTGGTAAGGTTGCTAATGACAACCTCAACAGCTACTCATGGGACCTTATGGTAATTTTGTGACTATTTGGGACTCTTTATTCATTAATTCTTCTATTTAAGACTTGATTGAAAATTTTTCAAAAATTTTAACATTTCTCTGAATATGATTATGATCTCCGATTTTGCGGCAAAAAGCAAATTACATTTGTAGATGCAATTTCATTGACATGGAAATCTTTTTTTTTTTTTTGGCCAACAGATAATTGTACCCAAACGAATGAAAGGAAACCATCTCATATAAATTATATCCAAAATTATCTTCTCGCTTATACATAGTAGTGGATAGAATTTTACTTTTGTTTTGTTAAGAATATGATACAGGATAAAATAGCAAATATAACCATAATTTTATTTTTCATATGCATCACAGCCTAATCTTTTTTTGGGTTGTAATTTTGTCTTCCATCTTTTTAATTTGATGCAATTTCATCCATAATTTTAACTTTTAGCTAATTCCTTTAGGGAACATTAATCTTTTAATCCCAATTTTTAATTTATTTATAATTTAGTCCCTCAAACTAATAAAAATAAACTTCCAAATCCCTTCAACAATTTTTCATGAAGATTTTAGAAATTAAATTTATTTATAATAATCCATCAATTTAGAGTTAGAAATGTCACATTTTCTTTTATGGTTAGTTTATGGTCAGAAAAATGAAAATTTTTACTGTATTAGAATTTCATAGAAACAACCCTCATGATGATATCAGAAATCAAATTAATTTTTTAAAATTCATCCATTTATGCTAAAAAGGCCACATCCATTTAAAATTCATCTATACGAATAAAAAATAAATTTTGAAAAATAAGATGTAACTTTTCTGACCATAATGGATGAATTTTAAAAAATTAATTTGATTTTTGGAATCCTTATGAAAAAGTGAGTCATAGAGATTGTTTTAAAGAAAATTTGATAAATTGAAAAATTTTCATTCTTCTAACTCTAAACTAGCCATAAAGAATATGTAGCCTTTTTTTGTGAACAACAAGCAAGTGGACCATTTGGCCCACACTCGAAACCCCCAGTATCCGGCGCCTTTTCCTGAGTCCCTAGCCTTCTTTCAACTGGATCAAGTAACCCGAAGCAACAGACAAATTCGGAGCGAGGAATACGCGTGACGCACCCCTTTAAGGTGCTTTGCATCAAGGGTGGGTATCCTCTACCCTCTAGCGTGGCTTCCAGGGATCGAACTCTCGACCCCTAGGGAAGTGACAGCCGCATTGACCACTCCACTCCAATGCTCGTGGGTGAATATGTAGCCTTTTTTATCCTAAATGGATGGATTATTATAAATAAACTTGATTTTTAGAGTTCTCATACAAAATTATTGAGTTTATTTGAAAGCCTTTTTTTGTTATGAAATGATTAATACATTTTTACCAGTGAGGATGGCGTGTTTGTTTTTTATTTCCACCAAATTAAAAAAAAACTCACCAAATGCTATCATAAAAAGCTGTTTGACAAAAATATAGTGCCTATCTTTTGGGGTCTAGATGAGCCTGTGAATGTTCAAAACGAAAAGGTGATCTCCATCAATCATATTTGTTGGGGGCATAATGTGTAAATATTGTGTCTATTTAGAAATACAGTAGAGATGTACTTTTACATAAGTTGAGGTAAGTATAAGAAGGACATTATCTCATTTTACAAAAAAATACTGTTGAACGTGTATTTAACTTTTTTAAACGCTTCAACAAATAAGCTCATCATATAATCACTATTTGTGGAAATTATCAAATGAAGGAAAATACGTTGATTATTGGTGTTGAGTGTAAATTCATAGAAGTAAACAATATTAGAAAATTATTAATAATATTGTGTATTTAATATTGGAAGGCAATGTTAATCTTTTTCTAAGTTAAAATTGAAGATTGATTATTAATACCTTGGTTAATCATTTAATGATGTACATGATAACCCCTCTTATGAAAACTCCCTTAATGCTGGTAAATAAAATGAAATGAAATATTATAATACAGAAAAAAACAAACACAGTAAAACTTCTACATTTATGAGTTATGATCTGATCTGTTTGGGAACGCTATAGAAAAGTAAATTTACGTAAGTTAAGGTAAATAGGAGATTATCTTATTTTAAAAAAACACTATTAAATGTGCGTTTAATTTTTGAAAACCTCGTTCTAAACAAAAACTTATGAAAAAGGAAGGTAAGGAGTATATATATTTAAATAACACTCTGTAAGATATTTCGAGTTCGAATTCGGGTCAATTTAATTTAACTTAAATAACATTACATAACTCTTTACAAGAATATAAATTAGAAACTCTATTTTAATTTTGCTACTCTATGGAATATATATATTAATTGAATATAAATTTAATTTTGATGACATTCTCTACTAAATATAAAAATTGAATATAAATTAGAAACTCTATGGAAGTTTTTTTTTAAAAAAAAAAGAAAGGTTGAGCTTATCTGCCATCTTCTAAGAACTTCTAGTACATTCTAAAGTGACCATGTTCAAATTGTAAACTAAGGAAACTTATTATAAAAACAACTAAAGACACTAATAATTGTAATTAAATAATGCTTAATCATTGTTTTAGTATTATCGTAATAAGTGCTTAATCCACGTGTCCCGTAAACGGGGCACCTCCAACGCGAGGAAAGGTCCGTCATCTTCCTGAAGGTTCCAGCCAGCTCGTAACTTCAAATTTATAATCTGCAAATGCGGTTCAGATCATTCCACGTGTCCCCATCACCATGTCATCATCCGACGTGGCAGTCCTATATCCCTGAAATTGATACGGCCCTAACCATTCTTCCGAAGACTTATTTTTTTCTTTCATTTCGCTTTCCGTAGTCCCTCCTTCTCCATCTTCTTCCTGAGATCGTCAGTAAAGAGTATTCGTTTTTGTCGGATTCAATTTCTACATCGCGATGAATGGAAATGAAGCAATTATTGAAGATGAGAAAATGGACAAGCTCCGGGAGAACTTAGTCTACATGTGGGGATATCTTCCCGGAGCTTTGCCGGATAAAGCTCCGATATTGTCTCCAGTTCCGGTCAGGCTATCGGATTCGGTTCTGGCCGGAGATTTGTGGAAGGACGTGTGTGGGGGTGGTTGTGGATTCGCCATGGCCATCTCAGGTTCACGCTCGATCTTTCTTTCTACTGCTACTTCCATAAACTAAGTTCAGATCGAATAGTTTTTTTTATCAAGTAGAAACTTAAGATCTGTTTTGGACAAACAGATCACCCAAATGAATACTGATTTGTATTGCTACTATTTGAATAGCAGATTTTGTTTTTCTGTGGTTTTGCAATATATAGTTTTGTTCTTTTATGTTATGTCTTCCTCTTCTTCTTTTAATTTTGTGCCTGTAATGATGGGATGATGCTATCTTAGTTTCCGATTTTTGTTCTGTGAATTTCAGAGAATGGGAAGCTCATAACGTGGGGCTCCGCGGATGACGAGAGTCAAAGTTACTTGACATCGGGAAAACACGGGGTAATGCAGTAGTCTTCTAATGTTGTACTTGCCTTTACAGTAAATATTCTTCAATTGATTTTGCTACGTCTTCTCCCTGCGTGTTTTGAAGGAGACCCCAGAGCCTTTTCCAGTCCCTACTGAAGCTTCGGTAGTCAAGGCTGCTGCTGGCTGGGCCCATTGCGTTTCAGTCACTGGTAATGGATCTTTGCATCATAATAATTTTTATGTAAACCATATAAAGAAAATTAGCAATGAAATTTCTTGGGGAATTATCACTGTTTGGATGCTTGAGATAATGGCGACGGATATTGTGATTGGAGGAGCTTAAATACTTTCAAGGGGACTTGAGACTGACCACTGACATTCGAACGATATCTTTTGTT
>JANTPZ010146327.1:0-26777 GCA_025593235.1 Vachellia pachyceras
AAATTCATATCTCCCAGCACACAAATCCAATTAACTAACATGACCTATCAAATTAAAGCTTGATAAGTCTAATTTAATTCTGGAAAGTTTCATGGTCATTGGACAACATTTGGCTACACAAAATCACGTTACAATTACACTGCCTCTGGAAAACGAATTTCACAGCACTTACTCTTTAACTTCCAAAAATTCCAAATTCATATACAAGCATCTAAAAATCATGAACACTTGTATACCTACACAAAAACTCATTTTAGATCCATTGGAAGCATTAAAATCATCAAAACAACACTCCTTTGTCCACTTTCCAGATTTGCACGAAAATTCCCAGGTGAAAAGAAAGTGATTCTTTTTCAAGTTTCCATGGTATCTATCATCATTTTCTTGTTTCTAAACTTATTCCCATGGATAATATGACTTAAATTCAACTCTCCCTCATTCCATAAAAATTTTGGCAGCATAACCCCTTAGGTTTTTGACATCCCAAATTTACAAAATCAACAACCAACCATCAAACAAGCACAATATATATACCAACTACTCCTTACAACTCATGGAGCATTTTGCCTACCATTATTAGCTCTAACTCTTCATCTTTCTCACTTTCTCTCTCAAGAACACTAATTTGGGATCTTGAGAAATAGGAGTTAAATCAAAATTCTAATCCATGGAAGAGGAAGAGGAAGTTGCAAGGAGCAATTATATATATAGCTTAAGGTATCAAACTTACTTACCCTTGATTGCACCCAAGCTTTCTCTCTTCTTTTCCCCTTGCACATGGCGTCTTCTCTCCTCCTTGGGCAGCTGATAGTGTCGTGTGAAATGGGCTGGAAGTGGAGGGGAATTATCCATTTAATTATTCACTCATAATTGATTTAAGGGCTAAGATCTCATCTTGCAAATTAAATTGAATTCAATGATTGAGATGGAGCCACATGAGGGACACTTGTCCATCTCTTAATAACCCTCAAAATGCTGTCATTATGGCAGTAAAAATCTGATTTACCATTTGGTTACTTTAACTAAATTGGATCCCATTCGGTTACTTTTACCGATTACACTTTTTACCGGTAAACTTAACTTTATTCTGATAAATCTTTTTCTACTTTTATGGAGATATTTTCTTTCTCATTTAATCTCCATAATTCCATCTTGAATATAACAAAATTATTATTCCCAAAATACCCTTTGCTTTTCTCAATTTTTACAGGATTAATTTATCCTGTCAAAAACCTAAAAACATATAATCGGAGAGCAAAATTCTTTTAGGGTTTTGAAAAATACTATATTTTTCACTGATCTTCTAGCCCTTTTCCTTTGTCTAAAATTCCCTCTAGATATTTCAAAATTAATTTTTGAAATAATTATATTTTGGGGATTTTTGGGTACTTTTCCCAATTTTCGGGAAAATCGCCTTAATTGTACACTGGATAATAATTTTTTTAAATACTATAAAATTCACTGGATTTTTCATATTTTTCTCTAAATTTTTAGAGGGCTCCTGATACCTTAAATAATTATTTTTCCCCCTTTTGCCTTAAAAATTCTATAGACGGAAATCGAGTCCGAATCTGGAAAATCCGTGGTTCACGGTTTTGCTCCACGAGTCGAGCTCTGTCTATTGGGCATCTGTAAATTTTATTTTTGGTCAACAGTTGATTTTTGACTTTAACTTTGTCAAATGACCAAAATGCGCTTACATATTTTCAAAATGACCCAAATACCATTGCTTGATGTTCACTGCGTCACATGCTTCAGCCAACAAACATCTTGGCTGAAGCCAGTGAAGGCTTGACACTCTCTGTGTCACATACTTCGTCCAATAAAATTTTTGGCTGAAGCCAACGAAGTCTGGATGCTTTCTGTGCCACATGCTTCAGCCAACAAAAATTTTATGTTTAATATCCTCTTACTTTCTCATTTTCTATACTTTTATCTATGGGCCTTAAATCATCTCATAATTACTGATATGCCTTCATTTCAATCTCAGAAAAATGCGGATATTACAGATTTCAAGGAAATCCTAGTAGCAAACACTCTAATAATACATCTACGTGCATGATTATTAATGAAATCAAGTATTCCATGTAACAAGAACAATCAATCAAGTTTCCAAGTCAAGACAATCATTGCATAGCAACCATCATGCTTTCACACAAGTAAGGTTTCATAATTTAAATGGCTACAACCACAGAACAAACATGGAAATTAATACATAAATAAATCAATACAAAGCAGATGCCAAAGTTAGGAGTGTTGCTATCTTGTCCTCTTATTCCCCTTGAACTTGAAGCTTTCTTGTTAATCTTTTCCAATGATTTCTTTGATAAGTAAACTTACTAAACATTACACAAGAACATATCCATCATTCTCAAATCATCATCAACACAAGAGAATTCTAAAAGCATAATATAGCCTCTTGATAAAGCCTTGTCGTGGGGCTATCAAATAAAACTAAGCTAGAATGCAATATAATGGCACTAACCTAGGTCGATCTCTACGTGGAACCTAAATTGAGTTACTAATAATCAAACGCAAATAACAAATTAACCAAGAAGTACCAAATGTTTTTTTTAATTAAACTAAATAGGTGAATTTAAACTCTATAAAGTGAATATCCTAGGTGATTGACTCCACTAACCTTCCTTGTCTAATTTTAAAATTGAGTTCTCCTTTTAACTAAGCACACGGACTAGCAAAGACCCTTGCTAATCAATATTCCTAACCTTTTAAAATAACCTAAACCTAGACTCAATTAATCAATTAGGAATATCTTAAGTGCTTAGCTTGCGTTAGATTTATAAAAGATCCTCTTTACATCAAATTAATTCCTAGAACCCTAGCAAATCAATTGATTTCTAAGAGAATAAAGGAAAGTAATTGAATAACAATAGAGCTATAGTCCAATCACAATCCAAAGTACCAATCTAACACAAGTATCACAATCCAAATTACATCAACCGATAATAATCCTCTTTCATACGTACAAATCATAACATCTAGCAACCTAGAATTATAATTTGCACATAGAAAAAATTGGAAAGTGAAATTAAAATTTAGAGAACTCCCCTAATTGCTCAAGGACTCTGGTTAGCTTCATCAACACCTTTGGACAAATGAAATTAGCCTCTCATGATTGAGAAATCATTCTCCTCAAATCTGGAATTTTGTGGATCATTTTCTGCTAGTGCAAAAACTGATGAAGAGACAGAGAACAGCAAATGGCCGATGTGGTGAATTCTTGGATGTTGAACAGTGGCAGCTCCTTGTGAACGAATGAGTGTATCGCGGTCTCTGGAGGTGTGTGTTTATGGAGAGAAGAAATGGTTGAATAAAGAAATTTAAGGACGGTTTGTGTGTGCGAGCATGGAGGTGAATGAGCTTGTGGATGATTTTTTTCTGTGTGTCTACTTGGGTGATGAATGGGGAATGAAAGAGGTGTGGCGACACTGGAATGATGGAAGAAGGACGAAAAATGGAGGTGAGTGGCGGCGTGAGCAAATTGGGGAATGAATGGATCGTTTTCTTCTTTTTTTTCTGCATAGTGACTGCCCCCTTTTTGTCCTTTTGTGGCCTCCTTTTTTTTTTCTTTCGTCAGCCCCCAACTCTCTTCGTGAAATGCCGAAATTAATTGAAGAAAATAAGGTGGCTTGTGAGGGTTCTTATGTGGGCTCATGATTCCCTTGGGCTTTCCAATTCATGGCCCAAATGGAGAATGATTGAGGGAATTAGTGGATAATTCCATGAATGCTCTTGGATCCTGGAGGTTGTAAATTAACGAGGGAATGGTACCTACAATGAAAATTGATAATGAGTAGCATCAAAGGTCCCTAAAATCAATCATTTAACACAGTGATTAAAAATATAACCATTTAACCTCAATTAGATTTAATTTCACATAATTGTCATTAATCATATTTAATGAATTTAAACCCAATAAAAACCCAACAATAGGATCAAAATTCCCTCAAAATGTTATAAATTCACTTGACAAAATATGATTAATTCACCTCTCTTGTCCTTTTAAACACCCTAAAACTTTAGAACTTGTTCTTATGATTTCTAATGCTTCCCAAAACTTTTTCTCACTTATACCCTACACAATTTTGCCTTCTAAACTCAATGGAAGCATCAAAATCATCAAAATCTAGCTCCTTCTCCACCATCACATAGCTGGACGAAAATCTTCCACAAGCACAATAACATGATTTGTCAAACTTGTAACTTATATACCATCATATTCTTGATCCCAAATTCATTTCCATGGATTATATAGCTTGAATACAACTCTTCTACATCACATATAAATTTGGGCAGCATCTCCCCTTAGGGTTTGAGATTCCAAAAATTCTTACAACAACCAAACAATCACAATCTATACATCAAATTACTCCTTGCAACACAAGGAGTGTTTTGCAAATGATTATTGGCTCTAAATCCCTCTCTTTCTAAGTTTTTTTCTCAAGAACACAAAATTTGAATCTTGAAAAAGAGGGGTTTAATCCAAATTCTAATCCATGGAAGTGGTAAAGAAGATCACAAGGATCAAGAAAATGTATAGGTTTAGATGGTTTAGCTTCTTACCTTAAGAGATCTTGAAACTTTTCCTTCCTTAATGTGCTTGTTCATGGCGTCAATTTGCAGCTTGGAGGGGGAGGAAAGTGACGCCAAATGAGAGAGAGATGGGCAGATTTTTGCCTTAATAAAAAATCCAATGTGAAAGAATACATAGCTTGGATTTAGTCTTGTTTTCCAAGCTTAATCTAATGGTTGTAAACTCACCACCACATCCAACACTTAGCTTAATATCATTGGTCTTCATAAAGTGGTAATAATGGCTGCACATGGGGCAAAAATCTGGTTAGAAACCTTGTTACACTAACCAAACCGGTTACATTCAGTTACTTCTATCGATTACACTTTTTACTGGTAAACGTAACTTTATTCCGGTAAATTTTTTCTGCTTTTCTGGAGATATTTTATTCCTCTTTTAATCTCCATAATTCATTTACTAATATGGCAAAATATCTTTCCAAAAATACCCTTGAAATTCGTCCAAAAATAACAGGGTAATTTTATCCTGTCAAAATTCCTGAAAAACGTATTTCCGATGGGAAAAATATTTTTAGGGCATTAAAAATTTCTAAAATCTTCATGATATTCTAGCCCTTTTCCTTTCCTCAATTCCTAATAATTGAATGTGAGCAACCTAAACTGAAATTAAAATATTTCTTTTTGGTTTTTTTAATAAAAATAATTGAAATGAATTTTGATAAAGAAATAGAAAATGAAAAACACGAATAAACGATGATAATAATCAATCATCCAATTCAATAACGTGGGCAATCATCACTTCAATAGACATAGGAGTTAAAAAATAATGAATTAAATAATTATAATTAAGCTTTAATCCAACAATCGAGCCACCTCGAATTGCCACAAAATATTTTCCAAATTTCCAATTTACTAACTACCAACATAATAGTAAAGAGGAATTAAGGATAATAAAACCACTGCTTAATTGTAACTCTTGAATTGAAATAATAGAATTAAAGTTAGTAAAAGATTATTTAATCCAAGATTCTAAGCCACCTTAGAAAATCACAAAATATTAACTCTAAAATTAATATAAACGTCATACCAGAATATTATAATTGAAATCAAAGTTAAATCAGTCCAATATCAATTGCTAAACAATAATTCAGTCACAATAATCTCCAAAATAAATCCTATCAAACAATAGAAATTGTTCCAATAATTAGAAAAATATCCTAAGACCTAGGAATGTTAAATAATTATTGGATAGGAAATTAAAGTAATTAAGAACTCCCCTTTGAAGAATCAAGCTCCTACCATTGTTGTTGAATCAGAGAATTAAAGAACTAGCCAAGTCTTGCCATAAAAAAATTCTAAAATAAGCATCCAAATCATCATCTTCTTTGTTCGAATCAGTGACGGTCATGGAGGATGGCTGCTCCAGGCGACGGCTCCTGTAACAGGGTGCAAAAGGTAGTATTGTGGATGGAAGAATGAGGCGTGCGTGAATGGATTGGAAGAATGATGTGTGCGCAGCGTGATGGAATTGAAGGATGATGAATGATGCTCTTCACCGCTTCAGAATTGAGGATGATCGAATTAATGATATTGTTGCCTGCTTCTTGGATGGATTTAGGGTTTTTGGTGTGATGGGCTTCTAAGTGGTAGCCCAGAACGTGGGTGCTGGCCTTCAATAATTGATGCGTGCGATGGTGATCCCCAAAATGAACTAGTGAATATGGAATTAATGTGTGGCCACATCTCCAGTGTGAATTCCCTATTCCTCCAAACAAAAAAATAATAATAATAAACTAATAATATAATATAAATGATTTGAGTGTGGTCCTTGATTTGAATTTTAAACTCAGAATCTTAGATTTCCTAATTCAAATTCAAAATCAAGATTTACTAATTTGAATTCAGAATCTTCTAAGATTATATTGATAGATATATAAATTCAAATTTATCTTTTGATCTCAATTTCTTCCACAAATACCTTAATTGGCTTTTATTTTATAAAATAATCATTAATCATAATCAAAACAATTAAGCTCAATAGAAGCCAAATAATAGCACTAAAATCCCCAAAAAATGCTGTAAATTCACTTGATAAAATATGATTATTTCAGTAGAGTATCAGTGAAAATTATTGAAATTTTTAATACCCTAAAAGTTAATTGCCCGTCAGAAATACGTTTTTTGGGGATTTTCGGCATGATAAAATTTTCCTGTTATTTTTGGACGAATTTTAAGGGTATTTTTGGGAAGATGTTTCGCCATATTAGTAAGTAAAATATGGAGATTAAAAGAGGAAGAAAACATCTCTAGAAAAGTAGAAAAAGATTTACCGGAATAAAGTTATGTTTACCGGTAAAAAGTGTAATCGGTAGAGGTAACTGAATGGGATTCAGTTTGGTTAGCCTAACCAGGTTTTAACCCCATAGTTACAGCCATAATTAGCCACTTTTAGCTAATCAATAAGAAGGAAACAAATGGTGAAGAGGTGGGTGAATATGAGCCTTTAGATTAGCCTCTTTAATCAAGATGAGATCTTAGCCTTCCATCTTTTATGAGGTATTTTATAAAAGCATTTTTCTCTTCATTTCCCTCCCACTTTGGCCAAATTTTCCAGCTGCAAAAGGGGAGAGAATAGTACGCCATTCAAGCAAGCACAAAGGAGGAAAAGCTTGAAGAAAAACCAAGATAAGAGACTAAAGCACCTAAACGTATACATATTCTTGCTCCTTGTGATCTCCTCTACAACTTCCATGGATTGGAATTTTGATTAAGTCTCTCTTTCTCAAGTTTGATACTTAGGGTTCTTGAGAGCAAAAGGTAGAAAGAGAGGGATTTAGAACTTATGGTTGGTTGTAAATTTTGGGATGATGAACCCTAAGGGGAGATGCTGCCCAAATTTTTATTTGAGGTAGAAGAGTTGAATTCAAGGTGTATAATCCATGGAAATGAGTTTGAGATCAAGAATATGATGGTATATAAGTTGAAAGTTTGAAAAATCATGTTTTGGCAATTTTCGTGCAAATATGGAAAGTGCAAGAAGAAGTGTGTTTTTGATGATTTTAATGCTTCCATTGGCTTTAAAATGAGAAGTTGTATAGGGGTAAAGTGAGCCAAGGAATTAGGAAGTATTAAAAATCAATATGACAAGTTAAAACCCTCTAGGAATCAAGGAAATTCAAGAGGAAGTTTAATAGAGTTTTAAATTGATTCTTGCCTTGAAATGGCTTATGTTTAATGGCCATGATGTTGTGCATTATGTAGGTAAGAGTTTGGTGCAAGGAATTAATTTCTCGTGTGATCAAGAAAGCATCAAAGTTAAGGGAAAGATTAAGAGCTAAAGGTAGCAAAAATCTCTAACCTTAAGCTAAATTACTTTGAAAATGTGTATGAATTTATGCATGACTTGTATTGAAAATTTATGATGATTGAAAGTGTGAATATGTACTTTTGTGTGCTATGGCGATATGCATTTAGTTGTTACATATTGCACTTCTAGAATTCACACTTATATCGAAAGTTGTCATGCAATTTTATAAAGTGTGTTGGAAAGTTTTACTATTGGGATTTCCAAAAATCACATTATCCCCCAACCAACCATGTAGGTGGAAGTTCATGCAAGGATAAGGAGAAAGCATATTGATGCATGAAGCAAGTTTTATGCCTCTTTTGGATGAATGCTGGTTATGTAGCTTAATTACATTTGAGTTTATGATGTTATGTATTTTATGTAAATTAAACTCCTACATAAGGGATAGTAAAAGAGGTTAAAGCATGCCTTAGATATAAGTTAATGCATGATTAATTGTAAGAAAAAGAAGTAACCAAGCAAGCATGCCAAGAAGAAAGGAAATGAGAATGGCAAAACTCCATAAAAGTGAAAGTAAAGTTGGTCAAAACCCCAACTTTGGGCTGACGTGAAATAAGGTAAATGAAGTCCAAATGAGTTGAATTTTTCTAGAAAAATATTTAACATTGCAAGATTTAAAATGAGCAAAATAACACTGGATTTGGAGTTTTGTACGAAAAGTTATGATGTTCCAAAGTTGTCGAAAAATCACAGAAAAACCTTGGAAAATGGAAAATTACCAAATGAACAGTGCAACTTTGTGTAATAAACTGTATCAATTGGGAAAGTTTCTGACCAAATGAGTATTTTTATACCATAAATGATTTTGAACCACTCCATTTTGAATTTTCTAGAATTAGTTATGAATTTTCAAAGCTGGGCCAAAATTTAATGAATATTAACTTTTAAAAATCAAATTTTCAGAGTTGATTTCTTTTAACTTTTTAAGCTATTCAAGGCCTAAGAATGGTTCCATAATGATATAAAATGAAGCTAAAGATGTTAGTTAAGGAGTGTTTCACATTGCCTTATGAAATTCAAATTTAAACTTGCTTTCTCTGATCAACACTCGAGTATTGACAAACAAAACTTAAGCACTGCTTCTTCTGACAACAAAACTTGAACACTTCACCTACACTCTGCAGAAACTTTTCTTATTAGTGTAACAAATTTTTGAATGCTAACTACCCTCATAAATGTAGGAAGCTTGACTTATGAAACGAGGAATGAAAAGTAGACTCTTTCTCAGACATGAAGCTTTCAACACTCATCTGTCACCTTCACCGTCGTTCATTCAAGCTGCATTAATGACTTTATTAATAGCCAAGCAGATTGATTGGTGATTGGAGTAACTGCTATTAATGGTGTCTAATGGCCACTTCATTACTCCTCATCTATAAAAGAACAAGCATTCAATACAGAGAAAAATGACAAACACTGAGAATACTTTACGATATTTATTACGCTCTCTGTAAATCTTTCATTTTGCTGTCTATGCTTCAGTATTTGCTATCTACTGTTTTGAGAGAGTATTTTTATCCAACATTCACTGTAAATCTGAGAGAAATTCAAGGTTGGGACCTTGAGCTTGTTGGGCTATATTTGAGTTAGAAAACAGAGTGTGCGATACTCTGTTTTAGTGAAAAGTGTAAGTGAGAGTGAGTTCCCATTGTAAGGGCTTGCAGAGCCTCTTGGTTTTTGCTAATAGTGGATTGAGAAATATCATAGGTGCTTTAAGGACTGAACATAGGTCAAGATGATCGAACTGGGATAAATTTGCTGTGTCTTCATCTATCTGCTTCTCATCGGTGACTATATTTCATTTATGCAATTAACTTTTTATTAAAAAAAGTGATCAATTCACCACCTCTTGGTCAAATCCTACACTAATATTTGGTATCAGAGCATATCTCTTGTTTAAAGGACTTAATAATCTCAAGAGCTATTATGGCATGATTGAACATGTGCTGACAGACGGAGCTTCCATTACCAGCCTCCAGCGTTTAATAGTAAAAAATTCTCTTTCTGGAAAATTAAGTATCAAAATTTTATCTTAGCCACTAACATTGATTTATGGGATGTATTTGAACAGGGAAACTAAGTATCTATGAAGGTTGAAGATGGACTAACTCCAAAGACTCATGCTGAGTCTAATAGTGAAGATTTACGAAGAGTTTATCTCAATAGAAATGCAGTGCTGATGTTACAAGTAGCACTAAATGAAGATGACTTCTTCAAAGTCTGCACCTTGCCTTCTGCAAAGTGTAATGTCCTGAATTTCAGTAACTGGAATAAAGGCCAAACCGATAAGTTATAAAATGATAAAAAACTCAGAAATAAAAGTGGAGAAAGAGAAGATGATAAAGGATCAGAAAGTGCATGATTAAGTTAGCCTTAAGGCCTAGAAATTTCAAACTATAAAGGCCAAGGGTAAAATGGTTATTATGCATAATGTAATATCCATCCTTTTACTGAAAATTGAAATAAAGGCCAAGCTGATAGTTCTGAGATGAAGTAAGGCTCACAGGTAGAAAGTATAGAAAAAGAGGATGCCGATGGGCTGAAAAACTCAAAGTCAGACCTGGCTTAGCGGGATAAATTTTATAGGAACTCCACAATTAAGTGTGATAACCTTGGAGTAGTGTAAGGATGGGTGACCTTCTAGGAAGGACCCAAATGTCATTAAAGAAAAAGATTAAGGACACAAAAGTCAAGAGCAATCTTGGTATTTTGAAAAATTAGAAAAGGTAAGGGTAATTTGGTAAATAAGAGGAAGTGTAAGGGCATTTTGGTCATTTGACAAAGTTAAAGTTAAAGTAAAAAAGTCAACTGTTGACTAAAAGTTCACAGATGCCCAATAGATAGAGCAGAACTCACTGATCACTACTGTGTGTCCTGAAACTGTAAGTTACAACTTAGATTTCTGTCTATAAAATTTTGAAGGACATAAAGCGGAAAATAATTATTTAAGCTATCAGGAGACCCAATCAGTTGAGTTCAGAATATGGAAAAATAAAGTGAATTAAGAAAAGGCGAATTCCCAGATTATAAGGAAAAAAACCCGAAACCCAAGAAATATAATTTTCTTTAAAATTAATTACTGGTAATCTGGAGGGAAAATTTGAAAAAGAAAGAGGGCTAGAGTATCAGTAAGAATTATAATAATTTTTAATGCCCTGAAAACATTTTACCCACCAATGGCACGTTTTCAAGGGTTTTAATAGGGTAGAATAACCCTGTTGATTTTGGATGAGTTCCAAGGGTATTTCTGGGATAATAATTTCACTATATTAATAGAAAAATATGGAGATTAAAAGAGGAAGAAAACATCTCCAGAAAAGTAGAGAAAGATTTACTTGAATAAAGTTACTTTTATCGGTAAAAGTTGTAACTGATTAAAGTAACCGAATGGCAATCAGTTTGGTTAGTGTAACCAAAGTTCCAACCAGATTTTTTTAACCCTATGTGCAGCCAATAATGACAACTTTATGGGACCCAATAGGAATTAAGCAAGTAGTGGAATGATGGATGAATCTTGACCATTAGATTAAACTTACAAGTTTCAATCTCAACCCTTCATTCTTTCACAAGGAATTAATTAAAACAAGATACTTTTCTCTTTCCTTGGCCATTTGGATGAAAATTTGCAGCCCTTGGAGAAGAGGGAAAATGCCATTGAAGAGCTTGAAGGAAGAAGAAGAAGCTCTACATACACAAGGTAAGAGACCTTACCAACCAAACCTATACCTTTTATGAATCCTTGCAACCTTCTCTACCTTTTCCATGGATTAGTTTCTTGAATAAACCTCTCTTTTTCAAGACTGAGAGTTAGGGTTCTAGAGTACGAAAGTGAGAAAGAGAGGGATCTAGAGGAAATAACTGGTTGCAAAACACTCCTTGCATGATAAGGAGTAGATTGGTGTATATATTGGTTTGGTTTGGTTTGGTTTGGTTGTTGTAAGAATTTTTGGAAAATCAAAGTTTAAGGGGAGATGTTATCCAATTTTCTATTTGATGAGGAAGTGTTGTTTTCAAGATAAATAATACATGAAAAGTGGTTTGGGATCAAGAAAAAGTCCCTATATATCATGAAGGCTTGAAAAATCACTTTATTTCTCTTATGTGTGATTTTCGTCCAAGTTCTGTAACAGTGGGGAAGGAGCTGGATTTTGATGATTTTGATGAGTCCATTGAGTTTAGAGGAAAAATTGTGTAGGTTAAAAGTGAGAATGGATTTGTGAAGCATTAGAAATTATAAGAGCAAGTTTTGATGTTGTAAGGGTCTTGAAAAAGCAAGAGGAAGTTTTATTTCATTTTTATAGTTCTCTTGCACTGTTGATGATGGTTATGCTTTTGAATTATATTTAGGAAGTTGAGAAATCAAAGAGCTTATTTGGAAAGCTAATCAAGAGAGCTTCAAGTTCAATGGAAATTAAGAGAACAAGGTAGCAAAACCTTCTAACCTTAATTGTTACATGTTGTACTTTTATGAATTCACACTTATATTGAAAGTTGTCATGCAATCAAGAGAGTTTCAAGTTCAATGGAAACCTTCTAAGCTTTGTTGTTTGAAAATGTGTTGAGCTATGCATGACTTGTATTGAAAATATTGATAATTGAAAGTGTGAAATGTACTCTTGTATGCTATGGCCATATGCATTTAATTGTTACATGTTGCACTTTTATGAATTCACACTTATATTGAAAGTTGTCATGCAATTTTATAGTGTGTTGGAAAGTTTTGCTATTAAGATTTCCCAAAATCACAATCTCCCCCACTAACCATTTTAGGTACAAGCACAAGCAAGGTAAGGACAAAGTGAATGATGCTTGAAGCAAGTTTTGTTTGCCCTTGTATTTGTGTTTTAGTTATGTCAAGTATTTGCTATTTTTCTTCCAATTATTATGTAGTCATGTAAATTAAACCTCAACATGGGTGGTAGTTAATATGCCCTAAATATAGAAGATTGTATGTTAAATCATGAGAAAAATGTGGAGAATAAATAGGCATGCAAAAAGGGAAGAAATGGAAATGGTAAATTTTTATAAAAGTGGTAGTAAGTTTGTTCAAAACCCTAACTTTGTGCTGTCATGAAATATGGTACATGAACTCCAAATGAGCTGAAATTTATAGAAAAATATTTCGCATTACAAGATTTAAAATGAGCCAAAGATCACTAGATTTAAAGTTTTATACCAAAAGTTATGATCATTCAAAATTTGAAGAAAAATCAAGGAAAAAACCTGGGAAAATGGAAAAAGTGACCATATGAACAGTACTTTTTCACGCAATAAACTGCATTAATTGGAAAAGTTTATGACCCAATGCATATTTTTCCTCTATAGAGATCTTATAATCTTCAAATAGAAATTGGAACCATTAAAGTTTGATTGTTCTACAATTATTTATGAACTTTCAAAGTTGGGCCTAAAATGGGTGAATAGTAACCTCAAGAATTGAAATTTTCAATTTCATTTTCTTTGGTCATTCTAAGCTAACCAAGGCCTAAGAGTGGTTCCATATCAATATAAAATGAAGCTAAAGGGGTTAATTAAAGTGTATGACACAAAGCATATGTGGGACGCATTGGAAATAGCTTATAAGGGTACTAAACTAGTGAAAGAATGCAGAGTCAACATGCTAACCACTGAGTATAACTTACTCAGGATAAGAGATGAAGAAACTATTGCTGAGTGATCCAGCCACGGTTGGAAGTATAAACTTGTCATTGTTAAAGGCCTTGGAAACGGATCAAAACACTTGTGATTTCCAAGGATTGCACTATAGAGTACCACCCCAGGGTCGTTTTCTATGTAGCGTCAGGAGCAAATGGTTTAGTTAGCTTGTGATTCCGTTTCTTTAAAGATGGAAAACCATTTTTGATTGTAAAAATTATTATGGAAAATGAAATGCAAGACTAACTTTCTTTTTGGGTTTTTGGATTGTGAGAATGTAGCAAAAACAGAATGGTAAAATGCAAAAACTATTTGATGATGGATTCCTCTTGGAAATAGTTTGGGGATCATAGTTCACAAAAGATAAGGAAGAGCGATAGTTTCGCACTCAGTTTCGTAATGAAAATACAAACAACTCGATGGGTCAAAAATTCCATGCAATGAACTTAAGCCTGGTACGACCGTAACTAAGTATTTAAGTAAAAATTATTGGTCCTAACTCAGCAATTAAGTAATCTATAATAGAAAAACATATTAAACTAATACGCCTCTTGTGAAGCTCTTGAACTCAAGCCTTCTCCATCTCCAAGAGGAAGGGAGAGGTCTATCTACTCATGGTGACCAGCTCAGAGCTCTTAATGGAAGGATAGAGATGCATAATGGTCTGGAAGTGAAGAATGGAGGTGGTGGCTATGGTTGTGGATGAAAGAATATGCGAGTATAGAAAAGAGATGAGGAATTATGAATCACAAAGTAGTTGCTGCTCCCTCCCTGGCCTCTCCTCAAAAATTACCCTAAATAGGGTTTTTCAACCGTTCTGGGTCGGATCCATGAGGTGGGTTAGTTATTCTTTTCCATTTGGAGCCTGTTCTAGTTACTGATGCACGATATTCACCACAGCGAACCTCTTCCGAGAGTTCCTAGCCTGCATGCTTGAGTTTTGGCTGCTACGAAGAATGATATGCACCGCGGTGAAATGTTCCAAAGGTGCTTCCTTACATTTTTTTGCTAAAGTTGCAGAAATAAAATAGCAATGATTTGAAGTATCACTTGCTCATAATTTGAATTAAGTGCAAATAAGTAATGTTTCATGGCGATTGCACCCCAAGTCAGGTCATGATGGGCCAAAATTGCATTAAATACTTTGAAAAATCAGGCAAAAGTTATAAGGAAATATAGCTTGTTGTTGGAAGTACAAATTTGATGTTGTTAAAGACCTTGGAAACGGATCAAAACACTTCTGATTTCCGTTGATTACACTATAAGGTACAATCCCAGGGTCGTTCTCTATGGTGCCTCAGGAGCAAATGGTTTGATTAGCTTGTGATTAAGTTCGCTTCAAAGATGGATGACCATTTTTTATTGTAAACATTGTTATCAAAATTGGAATGCAAGACTAACTTTCTTTTTGGGTTTTTGGATTGTGGGAATGCAACAAAACCAGAATGGTAAAATGCAAAAACTATTTAATAATGGATTCCCCTTGGAAATAGTTTGGGCTATCACAGTTCGCAAAAGATAAGGTAGAGCAATAGTTTGGCACTAAGTTTCGTAATGAAAACACAAACAACTTGCTGGGTCAGAAATTCCATGCAATGAACTTCATTCCATAAAACCCTTTAAAAACACTTAGTGTGTGTGGATAAATTGCTAAGTGAAAAATCCAATTCAAAACATTATCCCCTGAAATATCAATCACAACTAGGAAGATAAAAGAGAGCAACAGAGATTTCATTTAATAGGTAGAAATGAGACTTCACACCACCAAGTCAAACAAACAGTAATCCAATGCATAAAGTAATCTAAGCTTGATACGACCGTAATCGAGTATTTAAGTATAAATTACTAATCCTAACTTAGCAACTAAGTAATCTATAACAGAAATACAGATTGAACTAATACTCCCCTTGTGAAGCTCTTGAACTCAAGACTTCTCCATCTCCAAGAGGAAGGGAGAGGTCTAGCTACTAATGGTGACAAGCTCAGAGCTCTTGATGGAAGGATAGAGATGCATGGTAGTCTGGAAGTGAAGAATGGAGGTGGTGGCTAAGGTTGTGGATGAAAGAATATGAGAGAGTAAAGAAACAAAATGAAGAATTGTGAATCCGAGTGTGGATACTGGTCCTTCCCTAACAATCCATAAAATTTTGGAAGAGAGTTAATGAACAATCCTTTAATTTCAAATTGACGTCATAATTAGGGTAAGCAGCAGTAAACAGATCATAATTAACATCAGAAGTTGTGGCTTCCATAATCGTTCCTCTTCTATTGTTTATGTTATTCTCCTACATTTGCTCTGCTTCACCATTTCTCCCATTACCACCATTCCCTAGTTAGTTTTCATTAAGGTTTTGATTCTGGGCGTTTTGTTGGTTCTCAGTCATTACTCTCTCTTGAAAGATTCCCTAAGGTATCTACTTCTACTTGACTAGAATCTCCTAAACTAAATCTTACTTCCCTTATCACCTTGCTCTTCCCTTTTCTTCTTTGTTCCTTACGTGTCTCTCTCAATGTTCTCTCAATTTCAGGATCGTAAGGTGCTAGTGGGGTCTTTTTGGCAATACAAGGGCATGCCAAGGATAAGGACAAACAAAATTGACTTACAACTAACAATTCATGTAAAAAAGAATGGAATGGATGGGTGTAAGTGTGTGTATGGTATGTTGTACTAAAAGTGAAATGAAATGAATGAATAAAGCTCTGAAAGGAGTTTTACATCGTGGTGAAATTTAAATTACGCCGCAACAAACATCACCTGAGAGGGTTGATCAGATGAAAGTCAAAGTTACACCATGGTGAGATTGAAAGTTAGTCGTGATGAACCACACCCGAGAGGTATTCCTCCTTAAAATCAAAATTTAGTCACAGCAAGAAACAAGGTTAACCATGGCTAAAGTGCGAAAACTGATGTAGAATGCAGATGAAACCTAGTTTCTTTGTCTGTATTTTCAAAACTCAATACTATTCTATGCACAATGTAAACCTATACTATAAGTAGATGCAAAATTGAATCTAGTAAAATGCAAAAACAACAAACAATGGCACAAGCTAGCCTAAACTAATTGCTTATGCTCCCCGGTAATGGCGCCATTTTTTGATCCGGTCACGGTTGGAAGTATAAACTTGTTGTTATTAAAGGCCTCGAAAACAGATCAAAACACTTATGATTTCCAAGGATTGATTGCACTATAAGGTGCAACCCAGGGTCGTTCTTTATGGAACCTCAAGAACAAATGGGCTGATTAGCTTATGATTAAGTTCTCTTTAAAGTTGGAAAACCCTTTTTGATTGTAAACATTGTTATCGAAACTGGAATGCAAGACTAACTTTCTTTTTGGGTTTTTGGATTGCGGGAATGCAGCAAAAACAGAATGGTAAAACGCAAAAACCATTTGATGATGGATTCCTCTTGGAAATAGTTGAGGCTATCATAGTTCACAAAAGATAAGGAAGAGCAATAGTTCTACATTAAGTTTCTTATTGAAAACCCCAGCAACTAGCTGGGTCAGAAATTCCATGCAATGAACTTCATTCCATAAAACCCTTTAAAAACACTTAGTGTGTGTGGAGAAATTGCCAAGTGAAAAATCCAATTCAAAACATTATCCCTCAAATATCAATCACAACTAGGAAGATAAAAGAGAGCAACAGAGATTTCATTTAATAGGTAGAAATGAGACTTCAAACCACCAAGTCAAACATAAAGCAATCCAATGCATAAAGTAATCTAAGCTTGGTATGATTGTAACCAAGTATTTAAGTATAAATTACTAATCCTAACTTAGCAACTAAGTAATCTATAACAGAAATACAGATTGAACTAATACTCCCCTTGTGAAGCTCTTGAACTCAAGACTTCTCCATCTCCAAGAGGAAGGGAGAGGTCTAACTACTAATGGTGATAAGCTCACAGCTCTTGATGGAAGGATAGAGATGCATAATGGTCTCGAAGTGAAGAATGGAGGTGGTGGCTAGGGTTGTGGATGAAGGAATATGAGAGAGTAGAGAAAAGAGATTATGAATTGTGAATCAGAAGGTGGCTGCTACTCCCTCCCTGGTCTCTCCTTGAAAATTACCCTAAATAGGGTTTTTCAACCGTTCTGGGTTGGATCCATGAGGTGGGTCAATTATTCTTTCCATTTAGAACCTGTTCTAGTTACTGATACGTGATATTCATTGCGGCTAACTTAAGGTTTCACCGAGAGTTCTTTTTTGTATGCTTGAGTTTTGGTTACAGTGAAGAATGATATGCGCCGCGATGAAATGCTTTACAGCTGCTTCCTTACATTCTTTTCTAGAGTTCCTAAAATAAAATAGCATTGATTTGAAGTATCACTTGCTCATAGTGCAAATAAGTAATGTTTCATGGAGATTGAACCCCAAATTCAAGCTAATCAAAACTAACAACTCTTGTTTCCAAATTAAGCTCAAGTAAGGTCATGATGTGCCAAAATTGCTTTAAATACTTCAAAAATTCAGGCAAAAGTAGTAAGGAAATATAGCTCAATCATTGAGTTTCAAATGCATCACACACATCTCATCAACAAATTGGCAGCCCTCGATAAACATATGATCAACGTTCCCAAGTAGGAAAAATACTAAATGTTTTATCCAGTAAATGGGAAGCGATGGTCATAGCCATTGAAGAATCCCGTGGTGAATCAATGACTTTAGTAGCAGCTCTTTTTGGAAGTCTTGCTAAGTACGAGAGCAAGCAAAAGTTCAAAAAGGAGTTGTCCAATATTGAAGAAGAGAAAATGAAGAGAGTAACTCTCAAAACCATCAAAGAAAAAGAAAAGGAGTCGTAAACAGAGGATGAGGAAGATAATGAATTAGCAATGGTCGTCAAGAAATTCAGACATGTGTATAAAAAGGATCAAAATTTTTAAAGACCACAAAAAGAAGGATAAAGCATAATTGTATGCTATGAGTACAACAAGCCTGGACACGTCACAGCAGATTGTCCACAGCTTCCAGCTCAAAATAAAGAAAAGGAAAAGAAGAAACCAAAATTCTTCAAGAAGAAGAAGGCGTATCTAGGTGACAGCACAAATGAAGAAGAAAGTGAAGCTGAGGAGGAAGTTAACCTCTGTCTAGTGGCTCAGGAAGAAGAATCATACATAGAAGAGGTATTTGCTGAACCCAGTTATGATGAATTATGTGTTGAATATGATGAAATGCATATTAAATTATTAAAGTTTGCAAAGGAATTATCCTTTATGAGAAAAAGGGTTAAAGAACTTGAGAAACTTGTCGAAAAACCAGTTGTTGCCAAAGCTTCCTCAAACTGTGACGTTTTGAAAATTGAAAAAGAACGATTATCAAAACTCTTGAAAAATCTACTTTAGGCAGTGAAACACTACAAGTCATTTTAAAAAGTCAAAGCGTTATAAATGATAGAAGCGGTAAAGGATATGATCCTCAAAGTGATTTCAAAAAGGCAAAGAAAAGAATGGTGAAAGTATTTGAAAGACTTTCAAAAATCAGTACATGCTTCTAAACCTTTTGCCTTTTGCAGTTACTGTATTATTTTAAAAGGAACAAAGTGTTAGGTACTTATACGTGGGTACCAAAAGGAACAAATGTTCCAAAAGTCTCTAACACTAACCTGAGAGGACCCAACAGAACTTGGGTACACGAAACAATCAAATGAATTTCTAGCAGGTTTATCTTCGAGTATCTAAAGCAAGCAAATGGTATATTGACAGTTGATGCTTAAGACATATGACAGATGATAAAAGCAAATTTGTCAGCCCAAAGGCCAAGGATGGTGGAAAGGTGAGCTTCGGAGTAAATCAATCTGGAAGAATAGCTAGAATTGATAAGGTTGCAAATGTAAATGGGGCACCAGTCAAAGATGTGTATCATATGGAAGGACTTTATCACAATCTTCTCAGTGTGAGTCAGAGTACTGATAAAGACAATTGGGTAATCTTTGACTCTCTGGAATGCTTCATCATCAACAAGAGAGATCTCCTCATTAATAAGGAAAAGTTAAACATTCAACTCCGAGCTCCTAGGGACAGTAACTGCTACACTATTGATTTGGAAAAGGCTTGTACAAACTCTTCTTTGATTAGTCAAGCTGATGAGAGCCAGTTATGGCATAAACGTTTGGCTCACGTTAATATGAATCAGCTTGATTGGTTAATCAAGAATGAATTAGTTCAAGGGCTTCCAAGGCTAAAATTAAAAAATGATTTAGTCTGTGATGCTTGCTAGATGGGAAAGCAAATGAAATCTTCTTTTAAATCAAAAATAGAGCTTTCATCAAAGAGGTCACTTAAACTACTTCATATGGATTTAATGGGTCCTGCTAGAGTAAGGAGCTTAGGATGAAATCTTTACACATTAGTCATTGTTGAAGATTACTCTAGATTCACGTGGACTATATTTTTAGCATCCAAGAATGAAACCTTTGAATTATTCACAATATTTGCTAAAAAGGTTCAAAATAAGAAAGGTCTGTCTATTATTTCCATTAGAACAGATCACAGAGGAGAATTTGATAATGGAGACTTTGCAGCATACTGTGAAAATGAAGGAATCAATCACAACTCTGCTTTAAGGACTCCACAATGAAATGGAGTTGTGGAAAGGAAAAATAAAGCCCTAGCAGACATGGCTTGGGCAATGATGAAAGAAAAGAAAGTGTCTCACGTGTTTTTTGGTCAAATGCTTTCAGCACAGCTTTCTACATTTCAAATAGAGCATATATTAGAAATCGCTGAGAAAGACACCTTATGCACATATTTTTGAATAACTCAAAAGGAGAAAACCAAATATATCTCATTTGCACATATTTGGTAGCAAATGCTTCATTCACAATAATAGTAAGGATAATCTTGGTAAGTTTGATGCTAAATCTAATGAAGGATTATTTCTTGGCTATTCAAATAGGAATAAAGCATATAAAGTCTTCAATAAACATACTTGTGTAGTAGATAAATCAATGCATGTAGTTTTTGTTGAAACTGAAACTCAAACAAAGCTTGATTTATATAAAGAAGTTATTATTTCAAAAGGCTTTGAAAATGTAAACAAGGATAGTTGAACTAATTGCAAACCATTATATGATTTAGAAAATGATCAATTAGATGAACCTCTTCAATCTCCTCAACCAAGAGCTTGGAAGTACATCCGCAATCACCCTACCAATCAAATGATTGAGAGGTGAGTGAAGGTGTGCAAACCAAAAAAAAGATTTTTAAATGAGGCTCAATTTATAGCTTTCATTTTAAAAAATAGAGCCTAAGAATATTGAGGAAGCTTTGACTAACAATGATTGGATAATAGCTATGTAAGAAGAATTAAATCAATTTGAAAGAAACCAAGTTTGGGACTTAGTACCTAGACCTAGTGATCATCCGGTCATTGGTTCAAAATGGGTATTTAGGAACAAACTTGATGAATTCAAAATCATTATCAAGAACAAAGCAAGGTTAGTAGCTAAAGGCTATAATCAAGAAGAATGAATTGATTATGAAGAACTATATGCTCCAGTTGCTAGATTAAAATCCATACGTATTTTACTTGCATTTGCTTGCTTAATGGATTTCAAATTATTTCAAATGGATTTGAAAAGTTCCTTTCTAAATGATTTTATTATGGAAGAAGTTTATTTTGAACAACCCCATGGATTTGAAGATGTTTCTAAACCAAATCATGTTTATAAAATCAAGAAAGCATTTTATGGCTTAAAACAAGCACCTAGAGCTTGGTATGAAAGGTTAAGCAACTTTTTAATCAATAAAGGCTTTGTCAGAGGAAAAGTGGATACAACCTTGTTCATTAAGCATTCAAAGTCTAATATATTGGTTGTGCAAATTTATGTTGATGATATTATCTTTGATACAACTAATAATGATCTATGCCAAGAATTTGCTAAGATAATGTAGGCAGAATTTGAGATGTCAATGATGGGAGAATTAAATTTCTTTCTTAGACTTCAAATCAAGCAAAGAAAGAATGGCATCTTCATTAGCCAGACCAAGTATTTAAAGGAGTTGCTGAAGAAGTTTGGAAAGGATCAATGCAAAAGTGCTGACATACCTATGAGTTTAACTACGCTTCTTGATGCAGATGTGAATGGAAAAGCTTACGACATTAAAAGATACAGAGGAATGATTGGATCATTGCTCTATCTCACATCAAGTAGACCTGACATTCAATTTAGTGTTGGGATGTGTGCAATGTATAAAGCAGCACCAAGGAATCACATATTGAAAATGTGAAGAGGATTTTTAGATATCTTGCCAAAACCATTGAACTTGGAATTTGGTATCCTAAAGGAGCAAATGAGCAATTGATTGCTTGTTCAGATTTAGACCATGCTGGATACAAAACTGACAGAAAAAGTACCAGTGGACAATGTCAATTTCTCGGAGGATCATTGGTATCATGGTTCAGCAAGAAGCAATCAACTGTATCATTATCCTCAACAGAAGCTGAATATATTGCTGCTATAAGTTGTTGTGCTCAAATGCTTTGGATGAAATAGCAACTGCAGGACCTGGGAATGAACTTCAAGGAAATTCCTATTTTCTGCAATAATACAAACACTATTAATCTTGCCAAGAATCCTATACGTCATTCTCGGACAAAGCATATTAATATCAGACATCACTTCATATGAGATCATGTATAGAGAAAAGATGTCAAAGTATTATTTATTCCGACTCATATGCAAATAGCAGATATTTTTACCAAGCCTTTGGCTAAAGAACAATTTATACATATAAGAAGAGAACTGGGAATGGTGAATCCCAATGAGCTGTAAGTTAATGTTGATTAGTTGGCCATATTTTAATGATTGATTACTCTAACTTAAGCTTCGGAGTATTTTGATGAATTTTTACAGGTGTTTGAATAAACACTTGAAGTCAAAACTCGAGTACTGAAGAAAAAGAAAGAAGTTCTTCAATGAATTTTTGCTTAACACTCAAGTTCCAAAATGCAATACTCGAGTTTTGATGACAAAAATTGAGGTATCACTCGAGTTTCAGGTTCAAGTATTGATTCATGGAGTAAAACTCGGGTTCTGGAAAACATAACTCGAGTTCTGCACCCTTGAAAACATCACTGGAAGTCAAAACCCGAGTGTTGGGATGGGAGTAAAGGTAATACTCGAGTTTTCAATCTCAAAACTTGAGTTTGGTAAGCATTTCTAACTAAGGGACCCTGATATTCGAGTACTCAAAAGCAATACTCGAGTGTTGGCAAGTGTTTATAAATGAGGGACCCTATTACTCGAGTACTCAAAAGGAATACTTGAGTGTTCATGTCTGTTCATCTTCCTGAGAATAAAACTCAAGTACTAGCAAGTCAATTGTAATATCGTAAAGAGGATAAAGGCCAAACTGATAAATTACAAAAGAATTTAAGACCCATAGATAAGAAGAATAAAAAGGAAAATGCCTATAAATAAGAAAGAGGATAATCAACTAAGTCCTTACTCTTGAGAATTCCAAGTAAAAAATGACCAAAGGGTAAAATGGTCATTTGGCACAAATGACAAGGGTAAAATGATCATTTTGATTAAAAGGCCCAGGGCTCAAAATGTCATCAAATAGTAAGGATATTTTGGTAATTTGGTCAAAAGTCAAACAAAAAGTCAAAGTTGACCAAAAAGTCAAAGTTGACCAAGGGTAAGGTTGGAATTAAGAAAGAGTAGAAAAGTGATGGCATTTTGGTAATTATGAGAGAAGTAAGAAAGGTAGTGGCATTTTTGTAATTATAGGCAAAGTATAGATAGTAATAGCATTTCCGTAAATTAAGGGATTTTGGAGGTCTAAAAAATCGAGAAGTAATTATTTGAGGTAGCAAGAGTCCTCAAACGCCGAAGACTCAAACTGAGAAAATTTTAGTTGGGTACTAAAGTATTTAATAAAATTATTACCCAGTATTCGGTGCTGGTAGTTTTGTAGTACGGAGAACAAAAGTACCCGAAAGCCCTGAAAAAGGATTTTCTTAGAAAATTAATTACGGAAAATCCAGGAAGAATTTTGAGAAATGGAAAAGGGCTGGAGTATTAAGGAAAATTCTAGCAATTTTCCATGCCCTTATGTCATATTGGCCACCGGAAGCACGTTTTACGGTGTTTCGCTGGAATCGAGAAATTTTGACGAATTACGAGGAAAGCCAAGGGTACTTTGAGAAGGGAAATGACACCACCTAAGCAAGAAAGCCTAGGGAATGTCGTCACATGAAAGAAAAAGTCTCCAGAAAAGTTAAAAAGGAAGTTACTAGATAAAGGTTACTTTACGGAAATGCATGTAATGGGATCAGGTAACTGGACAGTAAAGGAGCTAGTTGGCCTAACTAAGTCATTAAGGGAGAGTTGAGAGTAATAATTATAGCTTTATGAGAACCACAAGGAGTTTGACACTTTGCACAATCTTAAACCTTAAAGAGCTAAACTTAGTCCCCAAGTTTTAATCCCATCCATTCATCTTTCAAGCTCCCAAAACCGCCACTTTGCTCTCAAGAAGAGGAAGAAGAGCAAGCTTCCAACAACAAGGTAATAAGAGTAAGCTCTCAAAACTTCATCTTCTCTCAAGCTTTACAACCTTTTACTACCTTTCTCTTGGATTATTCTCTTGAGTAAGCCTCTCTTTCAGAAGATGATGGATAGGGTTTCAATTGATGAAAATAGAAAATGAAAGGTTTTAAAGGTAACAAAAGGTTGCAAGCTCTTATTTAAAGTAGTAAAGAGTGGCTTGATGTTGGTTGTTGTTTTGGCTGTTGTTGGGTGTTGTTGAAACTTTAGAAACCATAAGTTTATGGGGAGGTGCTGTCCATGTGAATTATTGAAAAGGGAAAATGTGTTTTGAGTATTTTGATGCTTGAATAATGATTTGGAAGCAAGAATATACAAGCATTCATGAGCAAAAGTTGAAAAATCCAAAACCCTTCTTTTTTCTGTTTTTTATGAAAATATGTAAGAAATAGAAGGATTGGGATTTTGATGATTCTAATGCTTCCAATGGCTCCAAAATGAAGTTTTGTGTAGGGTAAAAATAAGAAATGGATTTAAGAAGCATTAAGGACTATAAAAGTCAAGTCTTGAACTTGTAAGTGTCTTGAAAATGCAAGAGGAGGCTTTATTGCGTTTTTGTATATGATGATTGGATATTCATATGAATATTATGACATGATCTTTATGAAGTTGAGACCTTCAAGAGCACATTTGGGAAGGTTATTCAAGAGAGCCCTAAAGTGAAAAAGGAAAAGCTAAGATCTTGAGGTAGCAAGATTACTAACTCTCCTAAATCATTTTGTGAACTTATTGTGAATGGTGCATCATTTTATAATGTATGAGCTTGATATTTTGTGTATGATATGTGACCTTGATTGCTATGGCCATTTGCATGATAAGGAAATGTTTGAATATGTCACATGTATCTTGATCATACACACATGTTGGAAAGTATTACATGCACATTCACAAGTTTTGTTAGTTAGTTTTGCTATGGGATTTCTTAAAATCTCATTATCCCCCACTAACCATGTAGGTGGAAGCTCAAGCAAGGGTAAGAATGAGGTTATTGATGGTTGAAGATGATGTTTTTGGTTGAATGAATGTTTGTATAAATGTTGTGAAGTGGTGGAACTTTGTTTTGCAAGTTGATGGATTATTGTAAACCATAAACCTCCACATGAGGTAGTAAGTGAATATGTGATTATGCATGCATGAAAATGGGCTAGAAATTCTTAGGAATGAGAAGTATTAATCATGCATGAAAAGAGGTTGGTTAATGCACCAAAAATAGGTTTGGTGAATTTTAAGAAAAGTTGGTTTTCAAAGCTAAAAGGTTCCAAAGGCCCTGAAAAACTGACCAGTTTCAAGTGGTGATGAAAAATAGTAAACGATCTCTAATTGAGCTGAAACTTTCTAGTTAAAAACTACACATCCTAAGCTTTAAAATGATATGAAGTTTACAAAATTTGGATGTGTACATTAAGGGATATGATTTTCCAAATTTTAAGGGAAAAACTGGAATTAACCATTTGAGCAGCACGTTATTTCAGAATTAAATGATTCAAATGGGCAAGTTTTTGAGCCAATGAGTATTTTTCCCATAAGCTAAATTTAGAAATTGAAACCACTCAATTTCGATTTTTTTAGAATTAATTATGATTTTTCAAATTTGGGCCAGATATATGGAAAAATGACATGTGAACAGTAACTTTTTTTTTGTTTTTGAAAATTCAAATTCACAATTTTTGATCAATTTTTAATATCTAAGGTCCAAGAGTGGTTCAAACGTGATCTTATATGAGCAAATAAGGGTAAAATATGAGGTGCTACATCAATACTCGAGTGTTGTACTCAAGACTCGAGTTTTGCATAACATAAATTGAGTGCTAGTGTATTTCTTCATGCCAAAGGCCCTCAACACTCGAGTTCTGAGACTCAAAACTCGAGTGTTGGCATTATCGGATGCACTTAACCCCCTTTTCTGCTATGACTCTAACCTTAACCTTCTGTCTTCGCACTCGACGTCTGTGACACTCCTTAACTTACCCCTTAGCTTCATTACAAAGTGAATTAGAATCAAAAGGAAGCCTCATTATGATCAAAGGGTCCAAAAGTTTCAATTTGAAAACTTTCAAGTTTTTGAAAGTTACTATTCACTAGTTTTAGGTCCAACTTTGAAAATTCATAACTAATTGTAGAAAAATTGAAATTGAGTGCTTCCAATTTCTATTTGAATCTTGTAAGTTCCTTTACAAGGGAAAAATACTCCTTGAGTCATTTAATTGCCCAAATGATACAGTTTATTTCGTAAAAATGTACTGTACACTTGGTCATTTTTCTATTTTTCCCAGGTTTTCCAGTGATTTTCTTCAAACTTTGGAACTTAATAACTTTCTGTACAAAACTCCAAATTTAGTGTTCTTTGGCTTGATAAAAATCTCGTAATATGAACTATTTTTCTGTAATCATTCTATTTGGAGTTCATTTACTCTGTTTCTCGTCAGCCCAAAGTTAGGGGTTTACTTGACTTAACTTTATCAATTCATCAACTTTTCCAACTTCCAAACTTTGCCATTTGAAACTCTTATTTCTACTTCTTTTCTAACCATGTTTAAGCATGCAATTGAGGTTCCTTATCTAGGATATATCAACCATATGTGAATATACATAAATCACATATTACATGCTAACTTAAAACCAAAACATCATATTAATACATAA
>JANTPZ010146328.1:0-16259 GCA_025593235.1 Vachellia pachyceras
GTTAAGTAATTTCTTAATCAAGAAAGATTTTGTTAGAGGAAAAGTGGATACAACTCTATTCATTAAGCATTCAAAGTCAAATTTATTAATTGTACAAACTATGTTGATGATATTATCTTTGGTGCAACTAACAATGATCTTTGTCAAGAGTTTGCCAAGATGATGCAGGGAGAATTTGAAATGTCCATTATGGGAGAATTAAACTTCTTTCTTGGACTTCAGATTAAGCAAAAGAAAGATGGCATCTTCATTAATCAGGCCAAGTATCTCAAAGAGCTGTTGAAGAAGTTTGGAATGGATCAATGTAAAAGTGTTGACACTCCCATGAGCTCAAATGCACTTCTTGATGCAGATGCAAATGGAAAGAACTATGATATCAAGAGATATAGAGGAATGATTGGGTCTTTGCTTTATCTCACAGCAAGCAGACCTGACATTCAATTCAGTGTTAGAATGTGTGCCGTTAACAAGCTGCTCCAAAGGAATCCCATGCTGAAAATGTCAAAAGAATTCTCAAATATCTAGCTGGTACCACTGACCTTGGCTCCGTTTCCATGCAAATGGATGAATATTGAGGATCTAACCACGTTTTTTGAATCCTCATGCAAAACAGAGCAAGAGAGGAAGTTTCCATGCAATTTTGAGACACCGAAAATTCTTCATTCTTCCTTTTGACCCAAACAGGCCAAAAACACAAGTTGGCAGCTTTTCGACTATAAGGGATGAATTTTGAGGACCTAACCACATTTTTGGAATCCTCAACCAAAACTGAACAAGAGAGGAATTTTCCATGCAATTCTGAGACGGTGAAAAGTCTTCATTCTTCCTTTTGACAAAAACAGGCCAGAAACACAAGTTGCCACCTTTTCGACTATAATGGATGAATTTTGAGGATCTAACCACATTTATGGAATCCTCATGTAAAACTGAGCAAGAGAGGAAGTTTCCATGCAATTGTGAGATAGTGAAACGTCATCATTCTTCCCTTTAACCAAAAGAGGCTAGAAAAAACAAGGTGGCTCCTTTTCGACACAAATAGATGATTTTTGAGGAACTAACCACATTTTTGGAATCCTCATGCAAAACAGGGTAAGAGAGGAAGTTTCCATTCAATTCTGAAACGGTGAAAAGATTTCATTCTTTCTTTTGACGAGAACAGGCAACAAACAAATGGTGGCTTCGTTTCGACTAAAATGGATTAATCTTGAGGAACTAACCACATTTTTGGGATCCTTATGCAAAACTAATCGAGGAAGTTTCAATGCAATACTGAGATAGTGAAAAGCCTTCATTCTTCCTTTTGACCGAAACATACCAGAAACACAAGGTGGCTGCTTTTCGATGCAAATGGATGAATTTTGAGGACCTAACCACATCTTTAGAATCCTCATGCAAAACAGAGTATGATTGGAAGTTTCCATGCAGTTCTGAGACAGCGAAAATTCTTCTTTCTTCCTTTTGACCAAAAACAGGACAGAAACACAAGATGTCTCTTTTTCAACTAAAAATTGATGAATTTTGAGGAACTAACCACATTTCTTGAATCCTCATGCAAAACTGAGCAAGAGATGAAGTTTCCATGCAATTCAGAGACAGTGAAATGTCTCAATTCTTCCTTTTGACAAAAACAGGCCAGAAACACAAGGTATCTCCTATTCCACTAAAATGGGTTAATTTTGAGGAACCAACCATATTTTTAGAATCCTCAAGTAAAACTGCGCAAGAGATGAATTTTCCATGCAATTCTGAGACGGTGAAAAGTCTTCATTCTTCCTTTTAATAAAAACAGGCCAGAAACATAGGGTGGCTCCTATTCCACTAAAATGGATTAATTTTAAGGAACTAACCACATTTTTAGAATCCTCATGCATAACCGAGGAAGAGAGGAAGTTTCCATTCAATTATGTGACAGTGAAATGTCTTCATTCTTCCTTTTGACTAAAACAGACCAGAAACACAGGGTGGCTCCTATTCCACTAAAATGGATGAATTTTGAGGAACTAACCACTTTTTTGGAATCCTCAAGCAAAATTGACCATGAGAGGAAGTTTTAATGCAATTCTTAGACATTGAAAAGTCTTCATTCTTCCTTTTGACCAAAACATGCTAGAAATACAAGGTGATGCCTTTTCGACGCATATCAATGAATTTTGAGGACCTAACCACATTTTTGGAAGCCTCATGCAAAACTTACCAAGAGAGGAAGTTTCCATTCAATTTTGAGACAGTGAAAATTCTTCAATCTTCCTTTTAATCAAGACAAGCCAGGAACAAAAGGTGGCTCCGTTTCCACGCAAATGGATGAATTTTGAGGACCTAACCACATTTATGGAATCCTCATGCAAAACAGAGCAAGAGAGGAAGTTTCCATGCAATTGTGGAGACCGAAAATTCTTCATTCTTCCTTTTGACCCAAACAGGCCAAAAACACAAGTTGGCACCCTTTTCGACTATAATGGATGAATTTTGAGGACCTAACCACATTTTTGGAATCCTCAACCAAAACTGAGCAAGAGAGGAATTTTCCATGCAATTCTGAGACCATTAAAAATCTTCATTCTTCCTTTTGACCAAAACAGGCAAGAACTACATGGTGCCACCTTTTCAACTATAATGGATGAATTTTGAGGACCTAACCACATTTATGGAATCCTCAAGTAAAACTGAGCAAGAGAGGAAGTTTCCATGCAATTGGAGTTAAGGACGATTGAGAACTAATTATTTGAGGTAGCAGGAGTTCTCAAACGTCGGAGACCCAAACTAAGAAAAGTTTAGTTGGGTCATAAAGTATTTAATAAAATTATTACCCGGTATCCGGTGCGGACAGTTTCAAAGTACGGAGAACGACAGTGCCAGAAAGCCCCGAAAAAGTATTTTCTTAGAAAATTAATTACGGAAAATCCGGGAAGAATTTTGAGAAATGGAAAGGGCTAGAGTATCAGGGAAAAATTTAGAAATTTTCCATGCCCTTAAGTCAAATTGGCCGCCGGAAGCCCGTTTTACGATGTTGCACGCAAATCGAGGAATCCTGACGAGTTACGAGGAAACCCGAGAATGCTTAGGGCTACGGCATGATGCCACCTAGGTAAGGAAGCCTAGGGAATGGCACCACATGAGAGATAAAGTCTCCGGAAAAGTAAAAAGATAGTTACACGATTAAAGGTTACTTTACGGAAATGCGTGCCACAGGATCAAGTAACCGGAGAGCCAGGGAGCCAGTCAGCCCAACCAAGCTGATAAAGTCACTTTTTCCTAAGCAAATAAAGAGAGGACAAGTGGCACAACCACAACCAATCAAAATCAAACTTGGTCCCCAAGAATCAATCTCCACCACACATTTCCAAATAGGCTTTTCATTTAATCTAATTTTCCTCTCTCCCCCCTCACAAATAGTCCACTCTCTTCTCTCTCTCTATGGTCAGATTTTCTCTCCTCTCAAGCTCCCAAAAGACGCCACTTTGCTCCCAAGGAAAAAGAGAAGAAAGCTCACACAATCTCAAGGTAACCAACCAAGCAACCAACTCTTTCCATTTCTCTACTCCTTGCAACTTCTACTACCTCTATAGTGGTTGTTTTCTGTAACACACCTTAACTAAGCATCTTAGCTTCATTTTATGTCGATATGGAACCATCTTTAGGCCTTGAATGACTTAGAGTAACCCAAGAATGAAAAATAAAATTTGAAGTTTTGGGGTTACTGTTCACGTCCCTATTCGCAGAATTTTGGCCCAACTTTGAAAATTCACAACTAATTGTAGAAAACTTGAAATCGGGTGGTTCCAATTTCTATTTGAATCTTACAAGATCCTCTACAGGGAAAAAAATACTCATTGGGTCAGAAAATTTCCCAATTGATATAGTTTATTACACAAAGTTGCACTGTTCATTTGGTAATTTTCCATTTTCCCAGGTTTTTCTGCGATTTTTCGCCAACTTTGGTGCATCATAACTTTTTGTAAAAAACTCAAATTCGAGTTTTCTTTGGTTTGTTTTAAAGCTTGCAACAAGAACTATTTTTCTGAAAAGTTTCAACTCATTTGGAGTTCGTTTACTATATTTCACATCAACCCAAAGTTGAAGTTTTGACCAACCTTACTAACTCTTCAATACATTTTTTACCATTTCCATTTCCTTCCTTTAGGCATACTTGTTTACTTTCTTCCTTTGGTCATATTTAAACATGCCTTAGGCTATATTTAAAGCATGTTATCATTCTTCTTAAGTTACCACATAAGTAGAGGTTTAGTTTACAAACCATCATATAAACTTGAAGCTAAAACATTATTAAAAAACATAACCAAAACATTGTTAAAAGACAACATAAACTTGCTTCATGCATCATTTAGCTTGTCCTTACCCTTTGAGGAGCTTCCACCTAAAACGGGTTAGTAGGGGAGGATGAGATTTTTGGAAATCCCAATAGCAAAACTTTCCAACACACTTTATAAAATTGCATGACAACTTTCAATATAAGTGTGAATTCATAAAAGTGCAACATGTAACAATTAAATGCATATGGCCATAGCACACAAAAGCACATATTCACACTTTCAATCATCATAAATTTTCAATACAAGTCATGCATAAATTCATACACATTTTCAAAGCAACTTAGTTAGGGTTAGAAGGTTTTGCTACCTTTAGCTCTTAATCATTCCCTTAACTTTGATGCTTTCTTGATCACTTGAGAAACTAATTTCTTTCACCAAAATCTTGCCTACATAATTCACAACATTATGACCATTAAACATAAGCCATTACCAAGGCAAAAATCAATGTAAAACTCCCTTAAACTTACCCTTGAATTACATAGGCCTTAAGACATCAAAACTTGTCTTTAATGTTTTCTAATGCTTCCCAAAACTTGTGCTCACTATTACCCTACACAAAACCTCATTTTAAAGCCATTGGAAGCATTAAAATAATCAAAACAACACTCCTTCATCCAATTTCCAGATTTGCACGAAAATTGCCAAGTGAAGAAAAAGTGATTCTTTTTCAAGTTTCCATGGTATGTAGCATCATTTTCTTGTTTCTAAACTCATTCTCATGGATTGTATAGCTTGAATACAACTATTCTATCTCAAATATAAATTTGGGCAGCACCTCCCCTTAGGGTTTGACATCCCAAAATTTACAAATAATCAAACAACCATCAAACAATCACAAGCTATACACCAATTTACTCCTTACAACACAAGGAGTGTTTTACACATGATTATTGGCTCTAAATCCCTCTCTTTCTAACTTTTACTCTCAAGAACACAAACTTTGAATCTTGAAAATGAGAGGTTTAATCCAAATTCTAAACCATGGAATAGGTAGAAGAGATCACAAGGATCAAGAATATATATATTGGTTTAGGTGTTTAAGCCTCTTACCTTGTTGTTTTGGGAGCTTGTTCTTCTTCTTTGTTGCAGAAAAATGGCATCACTTTTGCTCTCTTTTTGCTGCTGGAATTTCGTGTTTGAAGGCTGGAAGAAGAGACCAAAATCAGATTTATTAAATCTTGTAATATTGCTTGAATGGTTGAGATTTAGTCTTGAAATCTCAACTTAATCTAAGAGCCATAATTGAACCAACACACAACCATGTGCTTGCTTCCTATTGGCTCTAATAAAGCTGTAATTATTGGCTGCACATGGGGTAAAAATCTGGTTGGAACTTTGGTTACATTAACCAAACCAGTTACCATTCGGTTACTTTTACCGATTACAACTTTCACCGGAAAAAGTAACTTAATTCCAGTAAATATTTTTCCACTTTTCTGGAGATGTTTTATTCCTCTTTTAATCTCCATAATTCATTTACTAATATGGAAAAATATTTATCCAAAAATACCCCTGAAATTCATCCAAAAATAACAGGGTAATTTTATCCTACCGAAAATCCCCGAAAAACGTATTTCTGACGGGCAATTAACTTTTAGGGCATTAAAATTTTCTATAATTTTCACTAATACTCTAGCCCTTTTCATTTCATCAAATTGCCCTCCAGATTATCTAAAATTAATTTTTGAATAAAATTATATTTTCAGGATTTTTGGGCATTTTTCCTTAAAATCGGGAAATTCGCCTCAATCGTATATTGGGCAATAATTTTATGAATTACTATACAATTTACTTTATTTTCCTGTGCCATGAACTCAACTGATTGAGGTCTCCTGGCACCTCAAATAATTATTTTCGGCCTATTTTCCTTCAAAATTCTCTAAACAGAGATCTAGGATGCATTTTGACAATCTATCAAATCTTAGTTAATCAGTGAGTTCTGCTCTTTCTTTTGGGCATCTGTGAATTTTTTTGATATTTTGGTCAACTATTTGACTTTGACTTTGACTTTGTCAAATGACCAAAATGCCCTTACACTTCTCTTATTGACCAAAATGCCCTTACAATGTCTAACTTTTTGTAATTCCCATTTTGCCCTTGACTTTTTCACCCCCGGTCTTTTGTATAATGACCTTTGGGTCCTTCCAAGAAGGTCACCCATCCTTACACTACTTCAAGGTGAGCACGCTTAACTGCGGAGTTCTCGTAAAATTACTACCGCTAAGACAGGTCTGACTTTGGGTTATCCAGCCCATCAGCATCAACTTTTTCCATGCTTTCTATCTGTGGGCTCTAACTTGACTTTTGACTACTGGTTTGACCCTTTTTATCCAATGACCATATTGCCCTTGGTCTTTATACTTAATGACATTTATGTCCCTGGCTTACATTGTTATTAATTTCAAAGCCTTAGGACCAACTTACCTGTAGTCTTTTTAGTCCACTAGCTTTCTCTCTTTTTGTACTTTATTTCTATAGACCTTTTCTTATCTCATAACTATCAGTTTGAACTCTACTTCAATTTACAGAAAAATTGTGGATATTACATTTCTCTCCCCCTTAAAATAAATTTCGTCCTTGAAATTTACATATATGAGTCATTAATTCTATGCTCTTACTTTCATCTTTTCTTCTGTTTCCCTACATACTTTCTTTAGCGCTGGCTCTTACCAAAATACTTTTATAATCATCTTTTTTAGGATCTTTCCTTTTTAAATGGGAAATAGGAAATTCTTGGCGCCTTTGACTCAGGCTTGGGGTAAGGCCAAACAATAAGTATCCTTTCATCTTTAAACATTTTATACATATCTTTAACTAGGCTTATTTAGCCTTGAAGACTGACTTAATCTTCATTATTGGAGATACCCTCAAAGATATTTGATCTCCAACCTTAACTTTAACGGTCGTCTTCTTTTATTGGCATGAATTAATTACTGACTTGTAACATCTCTTCGGCTTTATCTGTTTAGCCGTTTCATCATTGTTACAAAATCATGCTAATTTCTCTCTTTACTGGAGCTTCTTGATCTTTATTATCTGACCATTACTTTTGAAAATAAAATTTCTGAGGCAATCTTACTTATTGCCTAAATTTTAATGGTTATTTCATCTTGTCAGCCTCATTCTTTGCTGACTTTTACTATTTGTCTCTTTTCTGTGTCTTTGCCCTTAACTCACCCTTAAGTCTTTTCTTTCAATACCTAGTGAGTTCGTATAATTTATAAGGTTCTCTGTCTTTCTTTCTTAACTTATACCTATAGCCTCATAATAGGTTTTAGAGAGACATAATACTCCTTTGAGTTATCACATTCCTTTCTGAACTTCAACACTCCAATAGGGAACTTTTAAGTTTTCTCACTTCCATTGGTTCTTCTGTGCTTGCATAGTTCAGAGAAAGTTTTACTTTACTTTCTAGATCTCATGATATTTAACTAGCTTCATAGCTATTTGCTAGCATTCATACATGAGGCTTTAAGCTCAATCTTTAAAGCTCTCTAACGCTTTAGCTAGCCTGACTATACTTTATTCAGGATTTATAGCTTTGTTTTTACTTTCTTTACTTTCCCTCTTTTCAGGGATTGGAATAAGATTACTCTCATTGACAGCTAGCCTATCTAAAGAAATAGTCAAGGGTACTCTCTCTGTACTAGCTATTCATCGTGAGGACATTTTCTTATCTTAAGCTCATTCATGGTCATCTCATTCTCGTGTTCTAAGAGCAGCATAATACTTCTGACTCTGAGCCTCTTCACAGGCTCCTTTATTGTGGCCCACTATGACCTTATACGCATCAGCGCCATTCTATAGGTTTGGTCCCTGACCGTCGCCTCATAACATTACTAATGGAGTCATTCTTGCTCTTTAGAAACCTTTAGACCATGGAACATAGGTTAAGAATAAGTTATCTATCCTTAATGATAGCTAGACTGATAATTTCCCAAGACTAATCCTAGAAACTGGCATTGTCTTCTGAGATCTTGCTTATTCCTTCTTTTTGCTCCAGCACTTTTCTAGCATTTTCTCTTTTCCATTTGTGCTTCTTAATTCATTCTTCTTAGGCCACATCTCTTTCGTTATACTGTTTAAACTTTTAGACATTGTTTCATCTCTTTAACTAATTCATTCAACGTCTGTTCGATGCCAAACTGCTATTCTTCGGGATCTAGCAATCCTTATTACTTCTTTTCTGATCTTTACTATGACGTTGCAGAGAGAGGACTTGCATTCTGTTCATCTCACTGATTTATCTAGTACCCAGCTATTCAAGGGATTCTGTCCCTGACTGTTATCAACTCGTTTTCTCTCTTTTCGTATTGGGAATGGTCTGCTCCGTATGCCTTGTTGTTACTACTTTCTTTCTCTTGTGGGACAATATGAGAAGCTCACAATGGTTTCCCATTGTAGCTCTATCTGATTCCTATCTGTCAGGAATATGCTTCTCCCTGTCTATCAAGAAGTAGCTTGCCTAACTGCGGTGACTGGTCCCACCTATTCCCTATCTATCAGGGTTCTGCTCTTCTTCCTGTCTATCAGGAAGTGGCTCACCTAACTGCGGTGATTTTAATTAACATACGCCTAACTGCGGCATTTCGCCTAACTGCGGCGATGGCATAGGAAAATCACCATCCCAAACTCTAGAGAGATATTTTTTAGCTAAAACATTTTCTGGTATGGTTTCTGTTGGGTAATTCCTCTTCTTATCATAACGCAACGTACCTTACCCCAATTCGGGAATCTTTATTAGCTTTCTTACTTACTTAGCAATGGCATTCACTGATGAGAATCTATTTCTCAATCCCATACTTGGCCTGTGGATCACACCCTTCTGCGATGCCTGGAAACAAAGTGAAATATCACTAGTTTAAATCTCATTGCCAAGGCATCTCTAAATTCTGCATTACTTGTCTTTATTATTCTGGGTGTGTCATATCACTTCTTTCTCCATTTTTCATCATCTGTATCATTATGATGTGCTACCCAACTTTCCCTTCGGTAGCTCTTTGATTCCTTGACCAATTCATCCATCGTCATTTCAGCTTCACTATTCATTCTCATAGGAATCTTTTATCATATAAAGATTTAAACCTATATACTAGCAGATAATTCATCACGAAGTATCCTCAAGCTCTGTTGCTAGTACTATTCCTTTATTACTATTAAACTTGGGCTTATTCACGTTGGGAAATATGTTGTGGTTACTAAAATTGTTGTTGCTGTTGTTCTGTTATTCTTTTTCTCAATACTTTCATTGAATGCTCAAGCAATCTTAAGAAGCATTATCAGAACTCAAGCATTATGATTTAAACACTCGAGTATTTGATTCTTTTTCAAACACTTTCATAAAATACTCGAGCAGTGTATCAAAGTATTGAACTTTTCTTTGAAATTTATCAAGCAATACTCGAGCATTGAATGGGTTATGCTCGAGCACTGGTCTTCTGACAACTTTATGTCTGACACACTCAACCTATGCTACACACCTACTTTCCTTATCTGTGTAACGATATTTTGAATACTAACTGTGCTCATAAATGCAGAAGCTTGAGACAATAAATGAGGAAAGAAGCACAGTCATGGTCAGAGGCTCGGAGACTTTAAAGTTCTTCTGCAACATTCGCCGTTGTCTGACTCAGTAGCATTAAATGCCATTAATGAAGAAACCAAATGGTCGATGAGAGTAACGGCTATTAAATGGAGTCTAATGCACATTTGAGAACTTCTCAACTATAAAAGGAAAAGCATTCAATACAGAGATAACAAAAAAAAAGAACGAACTAAGCATTCAACGCTATTCATTTTATTCTTTGAAATCTCTTCAATATTCCTTTTGTGCTTCATCATTAGCCATATACTCTTTTGAGAGAGATTCCTTTGGCAAAAATACTTTGTAAATCTATGAGAAACTCAAAAACACTTTGGCAAAAACAATTTGTTTTGGGTACAAAATGTCACGGGTTTAAATCCTGTCATGCTTATCCCTAACTATTACTTATCTTATGAGCAGTAACAATGGATCCTTGAGTCTATTGGGCTGAAAGAGAGATAGAAAGCAGAGAGTGTGCTACTATGTTTTAGTGAAAAGGGAAAGGTGGAGTGGATACCCAAATTGTACAGGCTTGTGAAGCCTTAGTTCATTATTGATAGTGGATTTGGAAATCTCAGGGGTGCTCTGAGGAATGAACGTAGATCAAGGAGCCGAACCAGGATAAATCACTGTGTTCATCATTGTTCTTCTCTCTCAGTGACTTTGTTCTTATCTTTGTGATTTAAAGATTTAAATTTTTTATTTGACCAATTCACCCCCCTCTTGGTCAATTCCTATTCTAACACTTTGTGATAATTCATTTTCGAGGTAGAACGTAGTTGCATCCATTGCTTCTTTTGCTTGGACAGTGAAGCTGAACCAGTGACTTTCCCATGAGCTTCCCCCCCTTTTTTTGAGTTAATTCATAGAATCTCTTTTCAGATACATGGAAAGCTCTTGGCTTCTTTCTCTTCTTCTTTCTTACTTAATGTCCACTTCTCTCAGAATCAAGCTGCACAAGCAAAGAACTAGGACATTTTGGTACCCATGTAAACTCGGGTCCTTTTAGGTTAGTACTTGGGACCATTGGAACATAAGTTCCCTTAGGTACCCACCTATAAGTTCCTAGGGCCTTCTTCTTCATAAAGTAAAACAGTCATATGCCCTTTTTTGTTGCAATAACTACAAAATGCAAATGACTCAGATGCATGCACGGATTTTTGGAAAAACTTTAAGTAACTCTTGTTGCCACTTCTATCATTTGTAACTCTTTGGTTTTTCAAAATCACATGTAACATCTCACTGCCCTTTGTAAACTTTTGAAGAGTTTTTGTTAATTTCTCATTTTCAATTTTCAAAACATCACAGAACATGCATGAACAGACACAGATTCAGCGACAGGTATTTCAATCGATTTCTCAATTGGTTTTTCAAGTTCCTTTACTTTCTTTCTAAGAAAAGATAATTTCACAAGTTCATCATGCATATCATCATACTCAGCTCGTAGTTCATCATAAGTGGGTTCATCAAGTATTACCTCCTCTGATTCTTCCTCTTGAGCCACGAGACAAAAGTTAGCTTCCTCCTCAGCTTCACTTTCTTAATCAAAGGAACTATCACCCCATATGCCAGAGACATACGCCTTCTTCTTCTTGAAGGTTTTAAACTTCTTCTTCTCCTTCTCCCGTTCTTTGTTCTGGTTGGCAAGTTGTGGGCAATCAGCACGAACATGACCTGGTTTATAGCACTCCTAGCAAATAACCTTGCTAGAACCTCCTTTCTATGGTTTTTGAAACTTTTGGTCTCTTTTGTACATTCGTCTAAATTTATGGACGACCATTGCCAACTCTTCATTTTCTACATCTTCTTCCTCATCTTCCTCTGTTTCATATTCTCTTTCCTTTTCTTTCACTATTTTGAGTGAAATCCCTTTCTTCTTCTTCTTCTCTTCAATGTTAGACAGCTCTTTCTTAAACTTTTGTTTGCTCTCGTATTCAGCAAGACTACCAAATAGGGTTGCCACTGATGTCATCGATTCTCCTCGGGACTCTTTAATGGCTATCACTTTAGCCTCCCATTTGTTTAACAGTACGTTGAGAATTTTTCTAACTTGAGAGCGTTGAGTGTGGCGCATTTGAAATTCTGCAATAGTCTCCTCATCCTTCATCCTGAGTAAATCATACTTAGTGGTTAGCATTCTTACTCTACTCTCTTTTACTGCCTCTGTGCCTTCGTACGCTATCTCCAATGCTTCCCACATGTGTTTTACTGAAGGCAGAGTGCATACTTTGAAGAAGCCATCTTAGTTTAAAGCTACTTGTAGCATTAAAATAGCTTTTCTGTTCAACAACATCTTCTTCGTATCTTCTTTATCGAACTCTGCTTTAGTTTTAGGAATCAGCTGGTCTTTGTCCTTTTTCATTGGTCTGATGTTTCCTGTTTCAAAAACATCCCATAAATCAAAGTCAATAGCCAAAATAAAGTTCTGAAATTTTATCTTCCAGAATGAGAACTTCTAGCTATTGAACGCCGGTGGTCTGGTAATCGATGCTCCATCTGCAATAACGTGTTCGCCAAATCCTACCATGGATCTCTCTAGAAACTGTTAAGTTCTTTCCATAAGAGACCTACTATAATACCAAATGTTAGTGTAGGATTTGACCAAGAAGGGGTGAATTAGTCACTTTTTAAAATCAAAACAGAAATCACAGAAATGAAACAATTTCACCGAGCAAGGCAGAGAGAGAATGAACACGAGAGATTTATACTGGTTCGGTCCTTTTGACCTACGTCCAGTCCTCAGAGCGCCTCTGAGCTTTTCAATCCACTATCCAGCAACAACCAAGGCTCACCGGGCTGAGAGTTTTAGAGTCCAATTTTATTTGCAGTGAAACTTTCATTTGCAACTCGAGTTTGGGTTGAGAGTTTTAGAGTCCAATTTTAAAACTTCAATTTTTGAAAATGAAGACTCGAGTTCTAAAACATGTGAAAAATTTCTTAGTTAGAAAGGTCCTCGAGACTCGAGTTTTGAAAAACTTCCAGTGAGGACTCGAGTTTGAACATCGAGTTTTTGTACTGATGGAATTCTGCAAGACATAGAACTTGAGTTAGGAAAACATCAAGACTCGAGTTCTGTAATACTCTAAGTCAAAACTTCCTGTTTTCAATTCAAGTTTTATGAAATAAACTTGAGTTTTGAAAATCTGGAATTCGAGTTTTATAAAGGCAATTTTCAGAGATGAAGTTCAGAAGTCCGAGAGTCGAGTTTTGGAAATATGGAACTCAAGTTTTATGAACCATGAGATGCAACTTGAGTTTTCCCAAGCTAGAACTCGAGTTTTACTAAATGAATTGTGAGAAAATTCAGTTTAGATAACAAAACTCGAGTTTTGTAGATGCAGAACTCGAGTTTTACTTCATGACTTGAATCTGCACTGGTCACAATCCAGCTTTCAGCACAAAGTTCAATTTGCAACAGCCATAACTATTTCAATTCAACTCCAAGCCTTGCAAATAATATAGCAATCGAAAGCCCTGTAAGTCCTTTTTCACATGAAATAAGAATCAGTCCAAAAGCTGTTATATAAAGAAAGATATGACAGATACAATAAGCAAAGGTCAGTGATAAAGCGTTAAATTCAACTGCAAAATTTCAAAAATTATATCTTCTTCATATGACATTCTTTGATGTTGTTCTTGGTGTTTATGAACCGTATTTTGAGTCTAGTTTCATATGAAATTGGTTTCACATCAATTGGAGGTGTGGTTTGGGAGATATGAGCAAAATACCAGATATATATAGAGCTGACAGATAACAGAGAGACTCAACTCGAGTTCTGATAACTGAAAAACTCAAATTTTGAGTCCAGGAGGTTGAAACTCGAGTTTTGATGACCCAGAACTCGAGTTTTTACTCTAAGAAATCCAAAACTCAAACTTTATTTCACGATTTGATTCAGGAAGCTCCAGAAACTCATTAAACTTGATTTTTATCTTCAAGAAATGTTTTTGAGCATCCAAATGAAGTTTAGATGAATGGTAACTCAATGTATAATGATATAACATCTATTTGAAACATTTTAACATACAAATTGAGTTATTTAACCATATCATCTTTTAATTGAAAAGAATGCTCAAATGGTAGTAATTATAAAAACTTTTTGCTCTTTTATATTTGACATCATCAAAACTAATCATATCTAACAACATATATTAGTTATCCAATAAGGAAGAGTAAAAAATATACTCATCTTCCACCATTGCTGAACTGGGTCAAACTCCAAAGTATTACATGGTCTCCTTCCGTCTCATTCTGAATTATCCTTTTTTCTAAACTCAAAATTAACATCATCAAGCTGACTCAAAATATCGGAACAACTTAACATGATAGGTGGTCCTCTTCTTTCCTATTTTCCATCAAAACGATTTCTTTGCAACGTAAATTTGTGCTTCCCTTCAAGAAATCGGCAATGTTCGATAAAGCACCACTTCCGATTGTGTGGAAGGAGCAATGGCTCCGCGTCAAAGTTACACAAGGGACAATCGAGTTCAGTATGCACGTTCCATCCAGATAAAGTTCCAAGACCCGGAAAGTCACTTTCGTACAATCAAAGCCACACGCAATTTGAACATCTCCTTATCATATCACTACTACAAAAGGTATTTTTACGCCCTATTTTTAACCCAATTGGTGCCCTTTCATGGGGGTATATATGTGAGGGGAGTAGAAAGTTAGGCCTTATATGAAGAAAGACGCCGTAAGATAGACCTACGGTGCCCTACATTTTAATATAGGGCGCCGTAGGGTGCGCTATAGGGTGCCGTAGGGTGTAATCTACGGTGCCCTATATTAATATATAGGGCGATGTAGGGTGCCCCCTATACTAACCTACGAAGCCCTATAAGACTATATAGGGCGTCGTAGGTGTATTTTTTTTAAAAAAAACTTCTGTGTAATTTTATTTAACCTCTTTACTACATCTGATTTAGTTTATAGTTCTATTTTATACACCAGATCAAGTCCAAACAATTATGTCAGTAAACACATATCAGGGTTATAAGAAAAAGTCATTGTGGCGGATAAACACAAAATTCATCAAGAGTTAGACGTATATATCTACCTAAGCCAAGTCCTCGTGGCAGCAAAACACAAAAGTCATTGTCTCATTTACTGAACAAAGATCATTGTACATTTGTGGCAGAGTAACACAATTCATCAATCTAATTAACCCTATACAAGTCGACATGAAGAGTTAGAAACTATATATATTCACCTTGAACAAATAAGCATTATTTACAAATCAAGAAGACATCTGGCCAACAAATATCTGATCAAATCAATGTCATCAGCCATGTAAGTATCGTCATTATCAAAAATCTACAAATGTAAAAACAATTATTAGACCAATTCAAATTCATCAAACCAAATGATTAACTCATCAATATTTGATAGATTATGTATTACCTCTTCTAAATCTGTAGTCAATCCACTCTGAATGATACTATACATGTAACTGATGACATAATACCCACACTCAGTATTGCCTGATTGTCGAGGGCACTAAAGATAAAAACATATTGTTAAAACGTATAAAGGGATAAAACGACTTTCAATGAAAAGTTAAAGTCAAAGTACTTACTTTTGGATAAGACCACTGTGTGGTTTTATTTCTACCTTCACGTTTACCGCCCATAATTCGGTATGTCTTGAGTGCGCTGCGATTGAATTGACAATAGTTACATATGAAAAAAACATATTTAAACATCATTAAAAGCAATAATTTACAAATGGAAAAACTTACGTATCAAAGATGTATTTATGCTCGACCCCTGCCTTTCTGCCAGACAACGGATCAAACCAATACACAATATTCACGATGGGACAGACAACACAGAGACTCCAATGATTACTACAACAGTACATATATATGAAGATGAAGTTAGCAAAACAAGTTAATTATTGCCAACTCAGCTAAATGTGTTAAAGGGATAACTATAATTCTATACCTTTCAATTATTGGCACTAGGTAACACGCCTTTGGATTAACGTCTGCTCTTATTGTATTCCCAACGTAATGCACTCTGTGTTCTAGAGAATTATAACTCCTTGTAGTATTCGCAGGACATATAAATCCATACAAATTATCTCTAGAATCGTCGACGCAAATGTTGTGGAATGTTCTATTAAAGAGTTAAATAATAAAGTAAATAGTGAATAATATAAAACCTAAAAAATGACATCATCAAATGAAGATAGGAATATAAAAAACTTACAAGATTGCAAGCTGAAGCTATGCTATATCGAGATCCTCCAGTGATAGGAATTGTTTCACATCATCTTTGTCGATAACTAATTCATACGTTAGACCACGACCAACAATCCCATCAAACATCTGCATGGTCAC
>JANTPZ010146335.1:0-17781 GCA_025593235.1 Vachellia pachyceras
CCCTATATTCAAATAGGGCGCATAAACTCGAATCTCCTTTCTTATAATTTCAAAAATGCCATCCCTTTAGCGCCCTATATTTAGGATAGGGCACCAAAGGGTGCCTTTAAGCGCCCTATCCTGAATATAGGGCGCATAAAGTCCCGCCTACGTTCACTAAATTTTAAAAATGCCACCGCCTTCATTTTTTACTCCCTTTTTTTAAAAAACAACGCGAATTTCAGGTGCCAAAACTATTCTCTGTAGTAGTGTTATTAATAAGGCAACGAGTATGGAAAATGTTTTTCCTTTGCTCATTCATCTCATCTTCTTTCACTTGACAATTTAAAGCTCTCCTAACAACAAGGCATTCTCCTTCCACAGCATATTCAATTCCATCATCACTAGCATCTTCAAGTGAGGGCATAGAATCATCATCACTTTCACTTTCAGTCACAACTTCATTATTTTTCAAAATCATGACTCTCTTGTTGGGGCATTGAGAAGCTATATGACCTGTACCCAAACACTTGAAACATTTTATATCTCTATTTCTAGAAGTTTGGGAATCAGATTTACCTTTACTCTTTGATGAAGCTTCTTCTTTGCCTTTAATGATCTCCTTTGGGATAACTCTTTCTCCTTTCCTCCAATTCTGCTTTTGTGAGGAGCTTGACCCAAGATGGAATTTTGAAGATCCCTTTCGCTTGAGTTGCTTCTCCACCTTAATTGCCATGTGCACCATGTCTTCTAACTCCACATAATGATGCAGCTCCACTATGTCAGCAATCTCTTTGTTTAGCCCATTCAGAAAATGAGCCATTGTAGCCTCTCTATCTTCTTGAACATTAGCTCTTATCAAAGCTAACTCCATCTCTTTATAAAATTCATCCACACTCTTAGAGGCTTGTGAGAGTCTGCAACCTTTGATAAAGCTCCCTATAATAATTGTTAGGAATAAATCTCCTCCTCATAAGGGTTTTAATCTCTCTCCATGTTGCTATAAGTCTTTCACCATTATTCCTCCTGTTAATGCCCAATTTATCCCACCAAATAATGGCATAATCAGTGAATTCTATGGCTGCCAACTTCACCTTTTTAGCCTCAAAATAATTATGGCACTCAAAGATCATCTCTATCTTCTTCTCCCACTCCAAATATGCTTCAGGATCACTTACTTTGAAAAGGTGGTAGCTTCTATTTATCTCCCAAGGAATATTTCTACCATGTCTCATATACCTATCTCCTCTATGCTTATTTCCTCTCACTTCAAATTCAGATCCAAATTCTTCCTTACTAGCACCACTAGCTTTATCATTTTCATATTCAAATTCATCCATAGAATCTTCTCTTCCCCTCTCATGCCTTCTAGGATTTGATCACCCTCTTTGCAGATTTGCAATTCTTTCATCTTGCCTATCCATTCTATCCCTTATTTCCCCACAAATCACATTCATACGGGCAAATTGTTAGTGCATTGCCCTAAATTGGTCTCTTTCATTTAATTGATTACTATCACCAGATGTTTCTTCTGCTTTCGACATTTTACTTGTAAGAAAGATGTTAGTGAAATAAATTTCCTCACAAATTTCCTCACGTGTTTCCCTCAAAGTTGTTACACAACACTCGTGTTTTACTCAATCTTGGCTTTTAATTTGATGTGTCACTCTTATCTTTTTCTACTCTTAAAATCCCTCTTAAAGCTCTTTAAAAAACTAAGCAATTAATCAAAGCAGTCACAACTTGCAGAATCAACACAACACTAAGAGATCTAGAAAATCAAAGTGAGTATTAGAAACATGATTCAATGAAATCAAGAGCTCAAATAACATTAGATTGTATGGATAGCAAATTCTGGGTATGACAATTTGAGTGCACAGATTGCTTCAAATGTTTGCAGCACACACATGCTATTTTTTTGTGAATATATTTTTCCTTTCTTTTTTTTTCTTTTTTGAATACATTTTTTTCTCTTTTTTTTGTGCACCTCTCTGTTTTTTGAATTTTTCTTTCTCTTTTTTTGTGCACCACTTTTTTTAACGCTCTATTTTTTTAGTGCACTTCTCTCTCTTTTTTCACAGATAACAAAATCTATCACAAACAACAAATACAATCAATCAGAACCCAAAAATTCTAGAGAAAACACGTTACTTTGAAATGAATGGAACTCGATGTAGAAAACACAGATTGAAACGAATCCAAAACGAGCATAAAGATGAGACTTTGAACTATGAAAATGACCTATTAAACGTTGAAAAACACAAAGGAAAAGTGGATGAACAGATGGAGATAATTTGAAGACGAAAACAAACAACCAACCACAAGAAAAGAACAAATGAACGAAAATAAAACTGAATGAACGAAAAGATAAAACCTAAGTTTAGAACTGAGGTTCTGATACCAAGATGGTGCAAACCCACTAGGAAAAGTTCCCAAGAACCCAAAACCAATCTAAAATATACGCACCCCAAGAAAGCTAAACAGAGGTCAACGATCCACTTGAACATGGAAGAACAAGGACCTTAAGTGTTGGAAGACGCCACAAGGTTAATCAAGCCTTGATAAGTCTGTTAGTTTTGAAAAGAACCCTAGAGAGAATCCTCTCAAAGTGCATACAAATGCAAACTTTCATTCAAAATCCAAGTCTGTCGTCCAAAGAGGCGGTACAAAGTATTTAATCAATTCACCAATCTGACCTAATTTACATTAATTGCAAATATTAAACTCTAATTAAAAAAATGGACACTCAAGAAAAAAAAGGAAAGTCAACTGTTACTTAATTTGCAGGGAATGCAAAGAAGGAAACTCTTAAGAAAAGGAAACTAGAAAGTTACCTAATTTGCAGTAATTGCAAATAAAGAAACTCTTAAAACAAAAAACTCAAAAGCTACCTATTTACAGTAATTGCAAATAAGGAAACACTTAACAAAGGAAACTCAAAAGTCAAATTTGCCAACTAGCAAGTAATTTTCGTGCAAATAAAAACCATAAAATATGATCATATTTTAAAGCCTAAAATGTGCTTATTTAGGCCCAAATGAGTCCTCCCATGTGAAGTACTTGGCCCAAGCTCTTTAGTTTCACGTCTCTAAGCCTAAAACTTGATCCGCAGTTCCATTATCAGCCCAAATGAGATTAGTGACGTTTTTAGCTTTTCCATCCAGATCTGATCCAATTGCCATTTGCTTTGTCCATGTATCCTGCATAGCCCATTTAATGCTTCTTTAATCTTTTTGGATCTTGTCCTTGTGATTAGACCACTTGGAATTTGCAATGGATCACTTGAATTCAAAAAGTCAGCTTGCTTCTTCGTTTGTAAGGTGATAGCGCTCACTTCTATACGGATCGAGATATCCCATTGATGTTGGATAGCCAACCAAATAATATTTCCCTAATAAACAATTAAATTATTATTTTAACAAGTGTTCAAATATAAAATAAAACACAATAGAATTGAAAGTCATGAAAATATACCTTGAGGTGGATGGGGGAAATTCATAGATGGAGTTGAGATTGTGGCCCTAAACAGACGAGAATCATGCGCAGGACCTTCCCATCCTGTTAACCTGAATGTAAAAACACATATCCCAATCATACATTTCTATGTTGAAAACATTAGATCATATGGTTTGATATTTTCCTTGGATACACTAAGGCAATCATGCAATACTTTGTAAAAATGTCATTGACATTTTCTCCTGAATGTTAGAACCTTTCTTGTACCATCCTATTGCAGTGTCCATTCCCAATTATGATCAAGAACTTGGCAACCATTTCTTCAACTCCCATGAACCTAGAATTTTGTGACCCATGTTCAACCAATTTTGAGCATATACGGTTGAATATATATTTTTCCATTGGAAACATTTTATGAAACAGTGTAGGATGGCCATTCATCATTTCTTGCGGCCATAAATGACATGTTTGTTCACTTGTTCTACACGAGTTACACATATAGAGCCTTACAAGACATTATATTATCTTTTCTTGTGAAAGTGGGAGCAATTGAGACCACAGACTTGATTATTCAATCCTACTTCACCTCTTTCATCATCATCCCAACCCTCCATCCAACTTGACATGATTTATCATTCCAATATGTAACCTGGAATGATAAATTCACATCAAGTTGGATGGATGAAAAGTTGAAGTAAGATTGAATAATCAAATCTATCGGTCTCAATTGCTTCCACTTTTACAAGAAAAATGACACAGTATTCAGAATTAAATATATTAATGCCTTGATATGTGAGGCTCTATGTGTGTAAAGAGTCGTGTAGAACAAGTGAACAAACATATCACCCTACACTGTTTCATAAAATGTTTCAAATGGAACATCATATATTCAACCGTCTAAACTTAAAATTGGTTGAACATGGGTTACAAAGTTCTAATGGGAGTTGAAGAAATGATTGTCATGTTCTTAATCATAATTGGGAATGGACATTATAATAGGATAGTACAAGAAAGGTTCCAACATTCAGGAGAAACTATCAGTAAACATTTTCACAAAGTATTGCATGATCACCTTAGTCTATCCAGAGAAAATCCCAAACCACGAGATCTAATGCTTTCTCATTGTCATCCAAAAATAAAGAATGATGGACGATATTAACCATTTTTAAACATGCAATATGAGCAATCGATTGTACTCACATACTATGTAAAGTTAGTCTTTCTAAGAAAGATAACTATATTGGTTGAAAGGGTTATCCAACAAAGAATGTCATGACTGTAAATGATTGACATATATGTTTTACCTTTGAGTTAACAGGATGGGAAGGTCCTGTACATGATTCTTGTTTGTTTAGCAATATGTCAACTCCATCTATGAATTTCCCCTATAGCTCAAGGTATATTTTCATCACTTTCAATTGAATTACTGTATATTCATTTTATATTCGCATTAATTTCACATTTTTCAAAATAATTTAATGGTTTATCAGGGAAATATTATTTAGTTGATGTTGGCTATCCAACACCAATGGGATATCTTAACCCGTATAGATGTGAGCGCTATCACCTTACAAACTTCAGACGACAACCTGAATTTGGAAATAGTAATGAGGCCTTTAATTACTATCTTTCAAATTTGAGGTGCAATGTAAAAAGAATTTCTGGGGTTTGGAAGAATAAGTTTGCAATTTTACAAAAAATGCGAACATACATGTTTCAAACACAAGTACACATTGTATGTGCAATAAAGGTTGTAGATAATTTTATTAGGAAAAATTTTGATACCGACATGAACTTTGTAAGAGTTGAAAGTGTAAGTGTAGTTGCAAACATACTACTAATGATGACATTGGTGAGGCATCATTATCAAGTATAACATCATCTTCAACATAGATTAATCGTGTTCGTGATACTATTAGAGACCAAATTGTACTGACTTTATGACATAATTAATTATATAATATTATTTAGTTGAACAATTTTACTTTTCAATGATATTTAATTAATATATATTTCAAATTATTAGGATAATTTGATTATTCATTTTAGTCATTTAAATTTTTTCCCAATAATACATTAACATTTTATATTTTGTACCATTTCATTTTTTGTTCGAAAATTATCAAAGCATTTTATTTTCTACACCACCGGCGGTTGTGGAACTGCAACTTCGTGAGAAACCATTTATGGGATCACAATTTTGTAGCTCTAGCTTTTTTTAATAGCGTTTTATGCATCAAGTCAAAATTCTCTTCCCTACTTATGGGATCGCCAGAACAACTGTTTTCCTTTAATAAAGTGGGTTAAACACACAAATTCAAAGGGTTTGAAATGCTTGCTTTTCCATTTGACTTGAAATTCCTTCGACATTTTGTTAGTGTTGTTGTCTAGTTGGATCCCATCATTAACACCATAAAGTGCACTGTCTCAGCCTCTAAGGCTAGTTCATACAATAGAGCTAGGCTTATTTGGAGTATGGTAATGGGCCTCTCCTATGAGGGATTAGTGCAACATTCATACATTTTTTATGCTGGATAACGAAGAAACTATTTGAAGATTTGAAGCTTTTGAAGAGATTTTGAAGATGTGTTTTTGGGCTAAATTGTGGCTGGGGTAAGTAATATTGTAAAGTGTTTGGTAACTTTAGTATACTAAATCCAACTATTACTTTTACATTCTTTAAAGTGTGTGCGTGCGTGTGTTTTTTTTTCTTTTGAACAATTGTACTCATCCTTGAGGACAAGGATATTGTTTTAGGGGGTGTATTGTTACATGGTTGTTATATTAGTTCAAGGGGTTATTAGTTAGTTAGAGGAAGTATTAGTATAAATAGGGATCAATAGAGATGTATGAACTAGCCTTAGATATTGAATACAAAGTTCTCTCTTATTTCTCTTTCTACACGCATCACTAGTCACATACTTTTCTTTTAGTACTAGGTTCATCTCTACCCAAGTCGTCATTGGGGGCTGCCTAGGCGGTTAAGGTTCGCTTCAACATTATGTCAATACTTTCTCACAAACTTTGTGAGCTTCATTTTTGTGAAGCGAACTTGTTGCATGTCGCTCATGCTGTATTAGTGAAAGTGGTCAATAGCTAGCTAGTTGAGAAAAACGTTTGCGTTGAGTTGGCTGTCAAAATCGAGCACTTCAACCTTAATAACCCTCTATTTTGGATCAGTAGAGTAATTTTGCTGAGGAGGGTGGGATTCCTAGGTGTTAAATGGCCCATTATAATCAAACTTAGCACTTGCTTCCTCTAGTTTGTTTGCTATGAAGTCCATCTACATCTTTTTCTGATATATGCTTACTGCTTGGATGAATTCCTTAAGCTCTTGGTACTTGGTATTATTTTCTTGCCTAAACTTGGCCGTAGATTCATGAACATATTTATCTTTGGTCAGTTCAGTTATTTAGGCTTGAAAGGTTTGAAAGCCTTGTCCATTTGGGATTCAATGGAATAAAGACAGGGCTTAAGGGAAATAAGTTCTTAGTTAAGGGATACTTGTTTTTCTAGGATATCATGAATGATAATGCAAAGTATGGTCAAAAGCTAGCAAAGTAAAAAAGCAAGTGTAGAAAACAACGACAAAATTTCAAAAAAAACAAAATTTATTTTCTCTTTTCCCCTCTTTTGCACTAAGCTATGAAGTAAAATTTAAACAAAGCAATGACTAAAATGTAAACAAGAGAATATAAGCATATAGTCCAAGCAACAACAATAATATTATAACAACGTGCTTGTTTGGGAACAACGTTGGGAAAATGGATTTTGCAGATTTTGAGGCATTTTGGGAATTTCGAGATGGTTTTATGGATTTCAAGATGGTTTTTATGAATTTCGAGATGGTTTTTACAGATTTTGAGATGGTTTTATCTCGGCTTACGTGCACCGTTTGGAAAAATGGCTTCCCAAACAGGCACAACGACGTCCAATATGCCAAAAGGCGCAATATCTAAAGAGATGGTCAATTGAGGCTTACTTGCACAACTTATGGAAGCTTATTATAATAAACAATTACCCAAATGGTCCTGGATGACTACTCTCAGCTTCATGAACGGCATATGAGGGCATAATCAAACATGCACATGAGAAAAAAACAAATCCATGTCCATTCTTTCTTTATAAGTAAACAATTTTTAAGAAAAAAGAAATTTGTTCCAAATATTTACTTGTCAAAAAGTCAAGCAAACATGTTGGTGTCTGACTGTAAAATCATGGGATGCAGCAAACATGTTATGTTGCAGAGCCCCAAGAGCTTCAATTCACAGTTTATTGGTCTCTCGGTGAATAGGATGAATATACAAAAAAATTCAAACAAGTATCAAAAGAATAGTCACGTACATACAAGAAAGTATAAAAACTATTTGATAATGTATCAATAAATCAATAACATTTAAAGCATTTAATAACTTTTTTCTGCTTTTAATTTAGTAGGTAAGATTTTAACAATATGACTAGCATATGGAATTGGCCACTGTAAATATAAGTTACTTTTTACATCTTGCTCAAATATCGTTAAAACTATTACTCTAAGATTTCTTTCAATAGGAAAAAGGCTTGTACTAGAACTACAACAACACACAAAACCGTTCCAGTTCCTAAGTTATCTAGGTAATGCAATAATGGTTATCAAATACTATACTCTAACAAGAGGAGTGCCATCTGACTTTATTTAATCCAAGCATAAGGATGTGCTATAAATATTTTTAAGTTAGCAAGCCAAGTTTGACATGTGTAGATTATAGCAGAAGCTAGTATGTTTGCATCAAACAGCCCAAGATAAATTTATGTTATTATAAACTCATAAATCAAGCTCAATTTTCGTTGTATCAACCCTCTCAGATTGCTTTCAATAGGAAAAGGCTTATTATACAAGACCCAAAACTATTCAAGTTCCTAAGACATCTAAGGTAATGGGAGTGTCAACTATTAAATTATCTAACAAGAGAAGTACGGACTGGCTTTATTTACTTTAACAATCCATGTTTGATCTGTTGATATTAGATAAAAAAACAGAACAGAACAGCTATAAAGGTATTGATATGTTTGAGATGTTAGCCAAAGCTACTCTTGTACATCGAACAGCCCAAAAAGAAAAAAGATTTCTGAAACAAAGAAACTTGTGTGTGTATCCTTTGTTTGTTTCGGAGAAATCACAAATACAAGACCAAAAAAAAAGTGCATATTTAGAAAAGCATAAAGCCAAAAAGAAACCAAAGAACACACAATCGAATTAGTTGCAGCAGAGTTAACAAGATGCTAAATTATCTTCAATTTTAAAAACCAGAGTATTCTACTGTTAAATGTAAACGGACTAAGGTTACAGCTGTTATGGGCAAACATCGGCTGAACGAAACTTGAACTGAGATCACTGCAGCCAACCAAAACGTGAAAAAGGAAAGAGAATTTTCAAATACTGACCTAAGCAATAGAAATAGGTAAACTACTTTGCAGTTGGAATTTGTTTTGCGGCTGCCGAAATGAAATCCCAGTGAATATGCTCCCCATTACCCAGGCGGTGGATTCTCCTCGGGAAAAAATGTGGAGATCTTCAAAACTGCTACAGTTCATATGAGAAGTTATTATATAGAGGGAAAATATATAGCCGTTGCTTTGGCCAAAGAAAAGAATTATAGCCGTTTGAGGGAATGACGTACCGTTGAAGAGCGATAATAGAGGCCGGAGGAGGGTTTGAATTTGATTTGGGTTCGTTATGACAATATTAGAATTTCAACACAATAAAAAGAAAGGAAAGACTGATGAGTTAAATCTTAAGGCCAGGCGGGTTTTTAACTCAGAATTTACCAATAGTAATTATGCCCTGAAAAAGCAGAAAACATGGAAAAAAATTAATAACAGACCTTATGATATAAGAATACGGGATTTTACATTTTAAAATGTCTTGGTTCTTTTCTATTAAAGAAACTTCTACACTGTATTTGGGAAACCGTTGGGAGAAAGGAGTTTACAGACTCCGACAAAAATTTACAGAATCCAAGAAGAATTTTTAGATTTCGAGATGGTTTTTATGGATTTCGAGATAATTTTATCTTGTCTTGCGTGCACCATTGGGAAAAAGTTCTTCCCAAAGACTGACGCTCTTTGGGTGCAAGTCCTCATGGCGAAGTATAATTGTGGAACGGGGTTCGTGCCGATAGTAGGAAAAAAGAGAAACTCCTCTCTTACGTGGAAAGGAATTTGCGAGGTGTGGCAAAAATTCAAATTGGGCAATGGAGTCAAAGCGTCCTTTTGGTTTGATAGCTGGTCTGAGACTAGTAGGCCTCTAATTGATCTTTTTCCAGGTTGTGAAGCCATGGCTGATCAAAGTATAAATGTGGCTGAGTTTGTCACTCCTAGGGGGAGTGGGATCACAGCAAGTTGGCGCCTTAGTTATCTTCCCATGTTGTTGCCTAGATCATGAGTGCACACCCTCCGTGTGAGGAGAGAGGAGAGGATAAACACTTATGGAAACCTGCTACTGATGGTTTTTCTCTATTAGATCTGCCTATCCTTTTCTTTCTGCAAGTAATCGACAGCAAGGAGACCCTTTCTGGATGAAACTATGGTAGTGGCCGGTTCCGGAGAAGATCAAGAGCTTCCTCTGGACCTTTGCTCACGGGAGAACTCATACAGCGCACTTGCGTACTAGGTGGGGCCTTGGGGACTCGTCAGCTTGTCCTTTTGGGTGTAACCAGGAGGAGACACCCATGCATCTGATTCATGGCTGTGTGAATGCTCAGGAAAGGTGGCTATCAGTAGTCAATCCATCATTGTGGGAGGAGTTCTCATCCCTACAAGGTATGGATTGGCTTAAATGGAATGGGAAGAAGAAGGCAGGTAGGGAGTTCACTCATAAGCTCCCTTGGTGCTGTTTGTTTGGTTATGTGTGTTAGGATATATGGGTTGATAGGTGTAAACAGGTCTTTGGAGGGGAGGATCATATCGATTACTCGAGTGCTCTTTCTTCATTTTTTAGAGCTAGTGGTGATCATTCTATCCTTTCTCTATGTAAATTCTATTCAGGGCAAAACAATATACGACATGATGAATTTAGTGGAAGACCTGGATTCTGTAGACTGGAAGTGGATGGCTCCGTGCTCAGCTCTGGTCAAAGTGGGCGCGGGGGCGTTCTTCGAGATTGCAATAATCGGTGACTTGGTGGATTTAGCTGCAAAACTCTCTTATGTGCCTCCAACTATTACGGAACTTATTGCTATTATTCATGGTCTGCAATTTTGTTGGATGCGTGGATTCAAGAATGTTAGAGTTATCTCAGACTGTATTGAGGCCATTAATCTAGCTATTCGAAGTTGTGATAATAATCACCCGTTTAAGGATATAGTAGAGGAAGCTAGGATGATTATTTTTAGAACCTGGAATGTTGTGTTTCAACATGTGCCTCGAGAGAACAATGTTGTGGCTGACAACTTGGCCAAGAGGGCTCATGATCTACTGGGTAATTTTTGTTATTTTGATCTCCCTCCACTTTCTATTCTACGTAGGGTGGACAGCGGGGAGTCCCTCCCCCTTGATTTGTTTGTATTGTACTATGTTATTATTGTGATCCCTGTTTTCACTAAAAAAAAAAAGAATTTCAACACAATAAAAAGAAATGAAAGACCGATGAGTTAAATCTTAAAGCCAGGCAGGTTTTTAACTCAGAATTTACCAATAGTAATTATGCCCTGAAAAAGCAGAAAACGTGGAAAAAAATTAATAACATACCTTATGATATAAGAATACGGGATTTTACATTTTAAAATGTCTTGGTTCTTTTCTATTAAAGAAACTTCTACACTGTGTTTAGGAAACCGTTGGGAGAAAGGAGTTTACGGACTCCGACAAAAATTTACAGAATCCAAGAAGAATTTTTAGATTTTGAGATAATTTTATCTTGGCTTGCGTGCACCATTGGGAAGAAGTTCTTCTCAAACATGAAGTCAATGAAGAAATTCAGTCATTAGTCACAAATCAACTATCTATTTCATGGATGAAAAGTGAAAATTCTGAAGTTTTTTAAACAAAAAATATTTACAACTTGCAAAAAAAAACTCTTCTCAAATTTAGCTGTCAATTTTAAAAGTGAAAAGATCCAAAAAGTTTATTAAGAACAAAAGGTCACAAAAAAAGCATAAATGTTACCTAGAGATTTAGAATTCAATTTTATGTTTACTTTAACGCTGAACAGGTATTTTTAATGCAAATCGCACAAAAGAAATTCATGATCAATTTAAGCTCCCCTTGAAAATTACAATACCCTGTTTGCTGCATTGAAGAGTTTTTGTTAGAAGTGGAAGTGAAATTAGAAGTAAAAGTGAGTTTTAAAACATGTTTGGTATGATGGAAGAAATGTGATATAATTTTTAATTGAAATATATATTTATAATGTGAAAATACTAAAATACCTTCAACAAAAAGAAAACTCTTCCACACCCATAGACATACCCACCATCAACCAACCACCACAAAAATGTCGGCCACCATCAAAGAAGCAAGGATCTTAATCTCTTACAAACTATTCCAACCAAAAAATCGATCTTACCTTAACAAAACAAATTCGAATGGATTGATAGAGCATATTCTTATTTCCCCATTCTTATCTGGTTAATAAGTCTCACTCATTTGGTATGCGCAATCGGTTTTGATGGATAAAGAAATGGATATGGAGATAATGTTTAAAAATATGTTTGATGTGCCTTGGAAATAAGACCTAATTTTTGTATAAGACCAAAATGCCCCTTTAAACACAAATAATCAACCCGGATCCAAACAAAAATAATCATCTTCTAGGTTCCTCTTCCACTGGGTTCACCGAAATTGAAGCCCCACATCAACTTCGTCTATGGTGCTTCTGATGTTAGGATTAGAACGTACACACGCAGCGGAAGAAACAAATTTAAAAAATTTTTAGTCTCACGCACAGATCTGCCAAAAGTGCTTAGATTGAGGAGATAGTATAATACCTTTATGTTCTTAAATTCACATCTTCCTTTGCGTTTGGATCTCTTTCAGTTCCCAAAGTACACAGCCTTCTCAAACTTTTCCGTGTTCTTAATCACACTCACAAGAAGCCGACGTTTCTGATCGTCCCCCTCTACTGGTTTCCACAAGAACAGTAGTGTAGCATTTTAGCGCCCTAAGTTTCACTCCTTCTAGGGTTTCAATGGCTCACTCAATCAAATTCGAAAACACTTATCATCTATTGCTCATGAGTTCTCATATTTATAGAACTCATAGAGTCACTATAATTCAAGATTAATCTTTTTTTTTTGAAAATTTGAATCTTAAAAGATATTCAAGATTAATTTTTATTAGCTTAAAATTTAAACTTAAAAGGATATTCAAGATTAAAAAATTCTGAAATTCGAATTTGGATTAAATCATATCTATTAAATTAATCCAAACAATAAGCCAATCGATTTAATTTATCTTTATGAATTAAATCCGAATATAAATGTTAGTTATTTAATTTATCAAATAAATTAAATATTAAAACTAACATGCATTAACATTATCTATATAATATTAATGTAATTTGAATTTATATATATAATATATGTATAATTCGAAAAACCCTAGAATTCAAGCACCTGTTAGGCTTTTTCTTACGTGTGACTCTGTAGGTCCACATGAAGTTGGCAGTGGGCTAAACGGAGTATTAGCCTATAAATCGCAAGCGGCCTCTAGCAAGACATTGCGACTACCCAAATCATATGGGCATCGTTAACACGACACAACCTTTCATGCAACCACATCATGTACCTTTTGTCACACGATATCTCAGTCAAGGATAAGGTATAGATAACATTATCCTCCTATTCCTGACCATCACTTTCTTGATCCTGAGTAGTCTGATCTCATAAACGAAAACTCCTTTTCGTTACAGTATAGACATACATTTCTCAGACTGACTTATTGAGGGGCCCAGTAATATCTCTCAACTAATGCGAGGGACAAATCCCATCTTGATCATTCACATTCCTCTGCATAAAGATCCCTAAGCCCAATCATAGTATTATCATCACCCGGTCAAAGGTGGCTTTTGACTAAGTCAAAACTTAGTGACTCTCATGTAGGAATCCATGGTGCTCTTAGGTCAAAGGGGCGTGGTGATGTGATTGCATGAGATAAGCTAATGACTTAATCCATGTAGCTTTCTCATAACGGGTCGGTCCAGCACCTTGTACTCTTATAAGTGCCTATGACTTTGACTCGTATCTCTATACCTTATCAAAGTCATACTAGTCTTACTTTATCTTAGCTCCCACATGATAACCGGCCAAGGACATTTAGGACAATCTTCATAATTTGCCCAGGATGTAATTATCATAATAAATATGAAAAAGTTACGATAATTAAATGAAGAAAATACATTAAAATAAATAATGTCTGAAGTACAATGATTGGCCCCTAGGGCACAATTTCCAACATTTGATACTTTCACTAAGTTCACCAGAATCGAAGCCCCACCAACAACTTCGTCTCTAGTGCTTCTAATCTTCCACTGAGTTCACCAAAATCAAAGCCCCACCATCAACTTCATCTCTAGTCCTTCTCCACTGAGTTCACCAAAATCAAAGCCCCACCATCAACTTTGTCTCCAGTTCTTCTGATCTTCCACTAGTTCACAGGAATCAAAGCCCCATCATGCTTAGTACACTAGCCAGCCAAAGCTCTAGTTGTCGATAGAGGTGATAAAGCTAAAGAAGTCGAAGACAAAGTAGACCATAAATTTTGAAGAGAGTTTCATAGAGATTAAAGAGGATGAAACAAAGACGGGTTGCAATCAGCGATGTTAGGGAGGGGATATGTGAAGAGGATGAGTGGTTAGAGATATGTGAAGGAGGTATATATCCCATTAATGTTACCAGAAAAGTATGAGTTGCCTTCACCATGAATACTTAGAGGTTGCTATTACAATAGGTGTTTTGTAAAGAGCGAGACTTGATTGCCATAGGTTGACAGAAAGGTGAGTGCTCACTGGTGGGGGTATATGATGTTGCCGATAACCTCATCAGCTATTACCGTGGTTGTGGATATTTGTGTCACTTTCTTGCCATTATTACAGTACTTAGCCAAATGGTAGGCCATAACAAATCTAGTAATTGCCCGAGTGACATTACGGCATCAAACCACTTCAGATGTGTGGTCACATTAAGGGGAGAAATTGTAGACCCCCTCTAAGAGGTCTGATTGCCAGCTCATTGACTCCCTAGGGAAACAAGCCTTATGCACTGGACCTCAGATATGGTGGCCTCTAAAAATGGTTCTTCCCTTTATTGCCACTACTGAAGCCTAACCTCCCAATTGCCCTACCACTTGAGGGCTTTGAGTAACCACTGAATCACCCTTAGGAATCCTTTTTAAGGCTATCTCAATCTATCTGATTCTTCTAGTCATGATTAGGATAATATAGCGCACATCTTGTTAAAGCCCTTAATCTTATTGGATACCATGTATTGTTTAATCTCAGGCCTGCCTTTTCTAGCAAGGAAGCAAGTTATCCAGGTTTAGGGTTCAACTTCACATATGCCACATATTTGAACAAAAAAATGAACTACTAGGAAATTAAGTCATCTTTATGAATTGTTGGAAGGCATACAACTCATTGTCCTTTTTCTTCCTTAACGTTGCCGGGAAATAATGGTTGAAGAATCTTCTTTTAAACCAATCACATTCCAAATCCAGTTCATGTAGGGATTGAGAGCTATCCTACCAATGTTTGACACTACCTTTCATCAATACAACAGAATCATTAACCTTCTTCCAAGGAAAGGAAAAGGAACCACTAAGAATAATGTATCAAAATGTTCAATCCAACCACCAAGGGCTTCAATGTCCCTTTGAACTCTGGAGGGAGAAAATTACTCCTTGACCAATATTAATTGGCATTCATTGTCCCTCCTCTCTCTTGTTCAATATATGCCTCCTCAACCAGTATTGTTAATTGGCTCCACTGGAATTTACTTCGAGAACTACCCACACTCTCAAAATCATAGTTGTTGGTCACATTCTTGGGGACGTCCTTCTCTTGTCATCTATTCCCCCTTAGTTCCCTCTCTTACTCTATCTCCCCCATTCATCCATGGAAAAACATCACATCTTGCATTTATCTTGAAATCTTGCAAGTGAAAGACAACAACATTCACCTCCCTTAAACATAGAGGAGACTTTAAGATAAATGCAAGATGTGATGTTGTTTATGAATGAGATATTTTGTAGAGTAGAGGAATAAAGGGAACCAAAAGTAGAGAATAAGAGAATAGCATCACTTAGTATGTGAAGAGAATAGCATCACTTAGTATGTGGCCAACTATAATGAGTCGGAGAGTGTGGGGGCTTTCAAAGTCAAAGCTAATGAAGTCAATCAATACTAATGGAATAGGCGGATATTGTGACATCTTGAGGTATTGTCCTTGTTTAGCCGCCAGTAGGTACAAGATTTTATCCTCCTAGGATACCATAGTCACCCAAAAAGGCGTATAGTCTTCACCTACTATGGGCCCGTCAGGGTGTTAGGTCCATATCAGCGATTGGTACGACACTAATAATATGGCATCCTGAGGTATTATCCATGTTTAATTGCATTTAAACACATGGTTTTGTCCTCCTAGGATCCCATAGTCACCCAAAAGATACCTCAAATGTTAAAGGTCAAGTATCGACTACATTTATAGCCTTCACTTTGGACGAGTCCAACCGATGCCAGCCCACTATGCCTACTATATCTCCCTTCCCCTTTCACCAACTACGGGTCCCTTAGGGTGTTAGGTCCCTAGCAATGCTTAGTGTGACACTCTCCCCACCAAAGGAAAGAGCAGTCCTCAACTCTGATGTCATAATGTCTCCTTGATGTATTGTTCCTGTTTAGCAGTCCACAGGCACAAAGTTTTATCCTTCTGGGATCTCAGAGTAACCCAAAAGGTGCCTCGAATGACAAAGGCCACGCTTCGACATATGGCCTGTACTCTGGAGAGCTAACTGATGTCGAACTTGAGGGTACCCTACCTAATAGGTCACCATTTCCCCTTCACCCACTACGTGGTTCTTCATGGTGTTAGACCCCTAGCAACGCTTGGTGTGACATGAATAATATGGCATCATGAGGTATTATCTATGTTTAGCCACTCGTAGGTACATGGTTTGTCTTCTTGGAATCTCATAGTTACCCAAAAGGCGTATCGAATGTCAAAGGCCACATCCAAAACACAATATATGGCATTCACTCTAAACGAGTCCAACCAATGTGAGACTTATGCCTACTGCGTCTCCCTTCACCCATTAAGGGGTTCCTCAGGGTGTTAGGTCCACAGCAGCGGTTTGTATGACATAGGGTTTGTTAGGTATTATTCCTATTTAGTTGTCCGTAGGTACAAGGTTTTATCCTACTAGGATCCTTTAATCACCCTAAAGACACCTCGGACGTTAAAGGCTGAGCCCCAACTACATATATGGTCTTCACTTTGGACGAGTCCAACCGATATAGGACTTGAGGACACCCCGCCTACTGCATCTCCCTTCCCCCTCCACCAACTACAAGGTCCTTCAAGGTGTTAGATCCCTAACAACGCTTGGTATGACACCTACCACACCAACATAAAAGAACCGTCCTCGACTCTGATATCATAATGTCTCATTGAGGTATTGTCCATGTTTAGCCGTCCGTAGGCATAGGGTTTTGTCCTCATGAGATCCCATAGTCACCCAAAAGGTGCCTTAGATATCAAAGGTCATGCCTCAATATATGGCCTTCACTCTTGACAAGTCCAACCGACGTAGGACTTGAGCGCAGCCTGTCTACCTTCCCCTCTACCCATTATGATACCTTCCCCTCTACCCATTATGAGGTCCCCCAAGTGTTAGGTACATAGAATCACTTGGTGTGAACTCTCCCCGCTAATGAAAAGAGCCGTCCTCGGCTCTGATACCATAATGTGACATCCTAGGGTATTGTCCCTATTTAGCCACCAGTAGGCACATGGTTTTATCTTTTTGGGTTCCCATAATCACCCAAAAGTTGCCTCGGATGTCAAAAGCCACATCCCGACTAGATATTTGGCCTTCACTCTAAACAAGTCCAACCAATGTGAGGCTTGAGTACACCCTTCCTACTACGTCTCCTTCCCATTTCACCCATTACGGGGTCTCTCAGGGTGTTAGGTCCCTAACAACACTTGATGTGACACTAATAATGTGACATTCTGAGGTATCTATATAATCGCCCGTAGGCACAAGATTTTGTCCACCTGGGATCCCATGATCCCATAGTCACCCAAGAGGCGCCTCGGATGTCAAAAGTCATCCTTGGCTCTGATACCATAATGTGATATCTTGAGGTATTGT
>JANTPZ010146339.1:0-14030 GCA_025593235.1 Vachellia pachyceras
TGGAACGGAATGGTAAAATGTAGCAGATGAGGTTGTCAATAGAGGGCGCGATAGTTGTCAATATGGCTGCCTAGGTTGTCAATGACAACTATATGAATGCTGGGTTGGTTTTATTGTAGATTGATAGTTGGTCAGTTTTAGTAGAGGTTGGGGCTGAGTGTGTGTGTGTATTAATGTGATTATCTCTTGGATTTCTTTATAGTTATGGTGCTTGAAGGGTGACCTAGTGAAATGTAAAGTATGAAATGTGGATATTGCTGAGATGTGTTTGGGAAAGGGTAGCTATGAGTTCTGTTTTTGTGTTGTTCATGCTCTGTTTTTGTGTTGTTCATGCTCTATTTTTGATTAAGACTGATGATAGAATTAAGACAAAGGTGAAGATGCAGTGATCAGAAGGGTTGGTGGCCGAAGGTAAGAAGGAGTTGTTAATGCAGGAAGTGACGGTTGTTAATATAGCTGGTAAGATTGTCAATAACAACTGAATGTCCTAAGGAAATATAGCTGCTAAAATGGTTTATGTATGGGGTGAAGTTGTTAACGACAAGTGTATTGTGCAGGTGGTAAGTCGTAATGGCAAGCTCGTCTACGAAAAATCTAGTATGCTTTGTTCATACCGGAGGAAAATTTGTGAGAAATGAAGCGGTTGGTTTAATGTATGTTGGGGGAATTGTTAGATTAAGAATTATCAAAGAAGGTTTAAGTTATGAAGAGTTGAAAACAATGATAGCATCAATTGTTGAAAATGACAGCAACAATGTTGTGATGAAGTTCACCTTGACATTTGATATAAGCATATTCATGGACCTTGTAGATCATGAAGGAGCTGAACATTTAATTAAATTCAATCGAGAAAGTGGGCATGTATATGTAAATGAAGGTTGGAAACGTTGATACTCATATGGTCTCATATCCAACCATCATTTATCCAAGTTACAATATCTATGTAAATTATGTTTTCACTTGTATACAGCAACCTATGTAAAAATTGTATATGAAATTATCATATTATGCTTGGGTCATTATCATTATTTTCACTAGTATGCAGATGGTGTTATCATTAGTAGCACATGGTGTTGTCATTAGCAGCACATGGTGTTGTCATGACTAGTGCATGCTGATACTCATAAGGATTTGATGTTGTCAACACCAGCGTATGGTATCGTCAACACCAGCGCATGTTGTTGTCAATAACAACACCTCATGCTGTCAACACCAGCACATGATGTTGTCATTAGTAGCGCATGGTGTTGTCAATAACAGGACCTCATGTTGTCAACACCAGCACATGTGGTTGTCATTAACAACATCGTCCTCATGTTGTCAACAACAGCACATGGGGTTATCAATAACAACATCAGTGCATGGGGTTGTCATTAGCAGCACATGGTGTTGTCATTATCAGCGCATGGTGTTGTCAATATAAGGACCACATGTTGTCAACACCAGACTGTTGGCATTATCAAAAACTACTCATAACCTGGACATTATACACTTGTAAATCACAACTCAATGAACACAGCAGAATTGCACGTAATAACCATTGATTAAATATGGAATTACATAATTTTTTGTACAAATAATTGTCAATGAAGATCATAAACAAGGAATTGTCAATGAAGCTCCTCGTCTAGTACTTCTGCCTTCTTTGCCTTCTTATCATTCTTTCGCAGTTTTCTCATCACTTCTGCCTTCTTATCATCCTTTTACTCTTGTGTCTTAGACCGATCCAACTTCAAGGGCTCGAGTCCACACTATTTTAAATTTTGTACCTTTGTCTGCATTCCATCATCAGTATTAATCAAAACAGAGCATGAACAACACAAAAACAGAGCCCACAACTACCCTTTCCCAAATACATCTCAACAATATCCACACTTCATACTTTACATTTCACTAGGTCACCCTTCAAGCACCATAAATATAAAGAAATCCAAAAGATAATCACATTAATACACACACTCAGCTCCAACCTCTATTAAAACTAACCAACTATCAATCTACAATAAAACCAACCCAGCAGTCATATAGTTGTCATTGACAACCTAGGCAGCCATATTGACAACTATCACGCCCTCTATTGACAACCTCATCTGATACATTTTATCATTCCGTTCCAGCTCCTCAGAAACCTCCATTTTCACCTCCATATTCCTTACATCACCATTTTTTCAGACACACACCACACATAACACAAAAACAGAGTATACAACTTCATATTTCATGCCACACCATTTAAAACCTATACACACCATTTAATACTACATATTGCATCTTACTAGCTTCCCCATCAAAGTTGAGAACAATAAATTAACATCAAATAGTTAAACCCACCTGAACCCTTTCATCAAACCACCTATACATGGCACAATCGAATAGTACAGCTTCTCCAACATTTAGGGCAAAAACGCACAGAAACTAGGTGGAAGAAGAAGAAGGAAGATCAAATCTTTGGAAGAACAAGGTGGAAGACGGTTATGCTGCTCACTCCAGTGACTTCGTTGTTCTCCGTGCTACACTCTTCCCACGCGAATGGAGATGAAGAGAAAGCCACCAACAGATTTGCCTTTTCAAGCATCAAGGGCATCTATGTCTTTTACCTCCTGAAATTAATTACACACTGGTACCTTGGGACTAGTGGTTAAATATTTTAAAATCTGGGACCATTTGATAAATATCTCTGTTGTGTGGGACTAAACAGTAAATCTCCCAAAAATATTTTCTAGCATATTATATTGGAAGAATCACAACTAAATCCTAACTAAAAGATATATAATATCTGATAAGTTTTAAAGACTTGTCAATGAATCTATTCCATTTGTCATTGACAAGTTCTTGAGACTTGTCAAACATTATGTTTATTGATTGAGATGTGATTGTAATTCTCTATATTATATTCTTCATCTTTTGATCAGATTAGATGAACTCAAAGAGACAAGAGTTTGTATCCCACATGCATTATTCTAGATTAGACACTCTTTTCGAAGGACTAAAGTTTCTCGTTCTTTTAAAAGGACTAAGACCATTAAAGTCCTACGTTGGCGAGTAACCCTTTGTGAGGACATTCCTCACTACCCAAATGTAATGTCAACAAGTTCTTTTAAGTTGACCTTATCTATAAGCATATCTAGATCTTTAGTGGCTGCTTATTTGTTTCCTCAGTAAATCCCAAGTCAAGATTATCTTCTCTGAGCTGGTTAATTAGGCTAGTTTAGATTAATGTTGATAAAAGTGACTTTTATCTTAACTTTTGCAAGCTGTAATTGGGATAACAGTTCATAAAATTTGACTAAAACTTGTTTTGATATTCTATAAAAATTCAGTTTCAGAATGTTCAAATATGAAGAAAAGCTAAAAAACCAAAAACGAACTAGATAAGAAAACTTTCTTTAACTTCAAAATAACTTCCGAACAAAAAGTCAGTAACCACATCAAAAACTTAATATACCCGTTTGGGAATGCGGTAAAGAAGTACTTTTATACAAGTCGAGGTAAATTGTGAAGGAGATTATCTAATTTTGCGGAAAAACATTGTTGAACGTGCTTTTGGAGAATATAAACACTCCCCCCAAACACACCCAATTTCTTCATCCAGCTAGCTTCCGCCCCCCTCCGTCACAGATGACTTCTAGGACTTCATAATGCAATCTTAAACAAGCAAAATTAGCTAAAAGTCAAGAAAACTTGCTTTAACCTTTTTTTTTTAATAAAATACTGGATAACATGCTTTAACTTCTGAGAGAAACGTCAGTTGCCATGAAAACAACGTCAAAAACATCATTTCTTCATCCAGCTAGCTTTTCCCCCTCTTCCGTCACAGATGACTTCTAAGACTTCCTAGTACAAATCTTAAACAAGTCTAATTAGCCGAGGGATATATATCCATAAAGGTAGGCCATACTTAGAGCATTAAGATAAACCAATTAATAATGTTATCTGTGGGCTCATATCAAACGTAACTAGACTCCCTTTTCTTCTTCTTTCTCAACCACACTCTTAAAAGAAGTCGCATATTCATTCATCACAATTTTCAAACCATGTGTGTGTCTCTCTCTCTCTTCAATTCTCTCCAAAACCATCAATTGTAATTGGCCTCATTCATATTGATTTGTCTTTCCACATCACATTATGTCACCCTTTGTTCAGTTGCTTTCTTCTTCCGCTCCATATTTGTGATTCATGCATTATTTCTTTTGTCTTTTCTTTTTCCTTTCTTTTACAAAGACAAATAAATACACGTAGATAAGCATTCCATCCATGCAATTATAGTCATCTCATTCACATATCTCTTATCCACAAATACAATAATGCATAATTATCAAGCCCCTTTAATTCGTCTGTTCAACCCTAGAACCGTGTTCATATTTAGTTATCCAATATATATATGTATCTATATACATATAAAGAGAGAGAGAGAGAGAGAGCATTATATTTATTAACACAATCAAAGTTTATCATCATCCTAGATAGAATCTTTTTCTTTTTCTTTTCTTAAATTGAAAGTATTATGATGTTCAAGTGTGAGCAAACTTGGTTGAACATGAGAAGTCTCATATAAAATATAGTTAAGCTTAATAAGCCGGCGTAATGGTCCTCATGGTGAGCCATAATGGCGTTTTCATAAGGCACAGTGTTCGAAGCTTGCGAGAGGAAGATCTGAGAGAGAGAGAGAGAGTTAAGCTTGATAAGTAATATATAATAAGTATGGATGACTCAAATTCAAACATTAAGGCTTTTTCGTCGCCTATCTAAAGACTTGTCAATTTGGGACTCTTATGAAGTACAGTTTTCGATTTAATATATATTTATACATATTGTAAGTAATTAAGTTTACAATACTTTTGAATTGTGATCTACCTAGTATCTTGATTATAAGTGTGTGTGTGTGTGTGTGTGTGTATTCACTAGTGCTGTTAGTTATCATGCAGACAAACTGTGAGGACAGCAAAAGTAGGCCAAACGGCTAAATTAATAGGAATATATATTCCTCTATCGGGAAAACAGGACACTTGAGACATTACAGAAAGAGACAAGTAAATATGATGGATCATAATGAAAACAGGTTCTACTCCGTGACTGTCCATAAACGTGTCCAATCAAATATATATACTCCCACTAACGTTTAGCAGATAAACGACTTTTAACCGCCTCATCAAAATTAAAGAATGATGGTTGACCAATTAAATTTATTTAAAATTGATTTAAATGTTGTAAATAATAATACAAGAGTGTGTCAAATAAAGGAAGCCTCACATTATTTTGATGAGAACAAGATCACCTACACAAAAATTATTTTTTAAAAAATCATCTTAAATAATTCATTAATTTTTTATTTATCCGAAAAGGCTCAATTTCATCAACTGAAAAATTAAGATGCTACTTGCCCTCAATATGTCTATTCATCATGGTCAAACCCGTAGAAAGCGAACCACTTTGAGCCTATTCGCTGTGGATAACCAACAACATCTTCGAACATGTCCTTCCCTCTCGTATCCTGCCCATGTCTATGAATTAGGGCTTCACACACAACCTGAAACCCATCCGCCAACCCCGACCTCACCCGAGGGCAAACCCAATCCAAAAAATGGATCCGTTGAGTAGCTAGACAGGACTAGGTCCAACTTGACCACTGGGTCGGACTGTATATTAGGTTGGTTTATTATATGGTCAGACCATTTAGCTCGATCAACACGATAGTATATATTAAATTTATTTAAGTTTTGTTATATAATATACATTACTTTTGTTTCACTTATTCGAAATAGAAACCCTAAATCCCCTGCTTGTATCAGTGATTTGCCTCAATAAACCTCATCTACCCTTGCATGACTCTCCTAGGTCGTCTTCCCCACCATCTACTGACTTGCTTCTTCTCAAACCTAGTTTGTTAGTAGTCGTGTCTTAGAAGTCATCCACCACTCTCCTCAACCTATCGTCTTCAAAGGTTGTCTTCCCCTACCATCTGACGAGTTGTGGGTTCTTGTTAACTTGTCATCTTTAAATGCCATCCTTCCCTGTTGTCTTACGAGTTATGGGTTCTCATCGAGCTACTGCGATGAATAGGTCGTGGGTTCTCGTCATTGTCGAGTTGCTTAAATCTTGCACGACTCTCCTTTCTTCCTCATCTTCCCCTACAGTTAGCTAAACTCTGTGCTTAAATCCTTTATACAGTTACATAAGTCAAGAATCCTTGTCTTAGTGGAGCCAAGAATTTCCGATTAGTCAGCTGATCGAGTGATCAAGACAATTGGTATGCCTTTCTCTCACCGAGTTAAAGCTTATGGCTTTTCTGGAGGCATCTGGTTTCTGTGGAGTCATGAAATAGAAGTAGAAGTGCTCCAAATCCACTGGCAATTTATCCATGCTAAGGTTCGTTTAATTAAAGAAAACATTTCTTTTCTTTTCACTGCAGTCTATGGAAGCCCCAGCTCTTCACTCAGAAATCAACTATGGCGAGATTTAGCCTGTATGGCTCCCATTGCGCATGAGGCGTGGGTGATTGGTGGTGACTTCAATGCTGTCTTATTCTCTGATGAGAGAAGGTCCATCACTCATACAATTAAAAAAGGATGTCCTGCCTTTCAGAAGTTTGTTGGTGATTGCAACCTTATTGATTTAGGCTTCTCTGGTCTTCGTTTCACTTGGAGGAGAGGGCTTTCCTTAGCTCGACTTGATAGAATATTGGTTAATAGTCAATGGCTTCTATGTGCCCCTAATTCTTCAGTTCTGCATCTTCCCTACCTTCAATCAGACCATAGACCACTGAAATTAAATCTCAATCCTAGCCAGCAACATCCCTGTGGTTCAGCTCCTTTTCGTTTCTTGGCTCCCTGGCTAACTCATCCTCAATTTTCTGATCTCGTGAGAGAATCCTGGAATTCAGAGAAACCTTTGGCTGAAAACATCACTTTTTTCACCCAAAAGGCTAGCATCTGGAATCGTAATTCTTTTGGGCATATTGGAACTCAGAAGAGAAAGCTCAAGGCTCGACTCCTAGGAGTTCAAAAGGCTCTGGAAGAGCAACCTCTGTCCAATTTTCTTCACCATCTTGATTGTGATCTCCAATTGGAATATGAGGAGATATGTCTTCAGGAAGAGTTGCTTTGGATTCAAAAATCTTGCTCTGCTTGGATCAATTTGGGAGACCGAAACACATCCTATTATCATATGAAGGCTAAGATCCGTCGATCTAAAAGCAGTATTAAAGCGCTTAAAGACGACAATGGGGTTTGGATTGTTGAGGATCAACCTTTAGAGCAGCTTTTTTGCTCCTACTTTATGAATCTGTACTCAGAACCCCAGCTAGGATATCTTCCCTATCGACACAGAGGTAATTTCCTTGAAATTTCCTCCTCTCAATTGGATTTTTTGGCATATGACGTTACTCTTGTTGAGGTTAAAAGTGCTTTGTTTGAAATGAATCCTCTCAAGGCACCTGGTAATGATGGCTTACATGCTCTTTTTTACCAAAGTCAATGGGACATTGTTGGCCCCTCTCTCTTCCGCTTGGTTAAAGGTCTCTTTGATGGAGTGAATCTTGATCCCAACCTTAACCAAACTTTGATCTCCTTAATCCCCAAGACTCCCCATCCAACCATGGTTAAGGAATTCCGCCCCATAAGCTTGTGCTCTATTCCCTACAAGCTAGTCTCTAAAGTGGTGGCTAATCGGATCAAACATCTTATGCCCCATTTAATCCTCCCTAACCAAACCAGCTTCATTCGTGGAAGAAGCATCACTGATAACATAATTATTACTCAGGAGGCTATTCATTCTATGCGCAACAAGAAAGGAAGGAAAGGTTGGTTAGCAATAAAAGCAGATTTGGAGAAAGCCTTTGACAAGCTGAACTGGAAATTCATTCAAGACACGCTTGAGGATGCCAAATTCCCTCCTAAGCTGATTAGATTAATTATGCAATGCATCACCACCCCTAGTATGCAAGTACTTTGGAATGGCCATCCACTGAAGTCCTTCAAGCCTTCTAGAGGTATCCGTCAAGGAGATCCAATCTCTCCTTATATTTTTGTTCTCTGTATGGAACACCTTTCTCAATCAATCACTCAGGAAGTCAACATGGGAAGCTGGGAAACAATTAGATTAGGAAGAAAGGGTCCTCCTCTTTCTCACCTTTTCTTTGCTGATGACTTGATCCTTTTCAGTGGAACTTCTCAAAGGCAACTCCAGCTTATTCAAAGTATTCTGGCTGATTTCTGTGCTGCTTCTGGTCAAGTTGTGAGTCAAAGCAAAACCAGAATCCATTTTTCCCGCAATGTTCAGAAATATGAAGCTGATTCGATTTGCCATTTCCTCTATTTCCGTAAGACTAAGCAACTAGGCAAGTACTTGGGAGTTCCTTTGTTGCACTCTCGAGTTACCAAGGACACGTACCATTACCTCAATGAGAGAATCCAAGGTAAGTTAACTAGCTAGAAAGCAAATTCTTTATCTCTAGCTGGAAGACTCACTTTGGCTAAATCTGTTCTTAATGCTATTCCTTTTTACACGATGCAAACCACTCTCTTGCCTACATCCTGTACTAAGGCTGTTGACAAGCTGATAAGGGGTTTTATTTGGGGTTCCTCCGCTACCCAGCATAAGGCTAGTCTTGTAAATTGGAAGGAAATGTGCCAGCCTATTTCATATGGAGGGAGTGGTCTCAGAGATTTGAAAGGCCAAAATTTTGCTTTTTTAGCTAAGCTGGCTTTTCAACTTGTTAGCCAACCTAATAGGCTTTGGGTTCAAGTCCTAAGAGCCAAGTATAATTGGTCTCACACCTCTAACTTTGGTTCTAAAACTAAATCAGCTTCTCATATTTGGCACAGTATATCAAAAGTCTGGGAGGACACAGAGGTTCATATAGCCTGGAAACCTGGTGATAGTCAAACTATAAGGTTTTGGTCGGACGCTTAGCTAGATGACTTCGGTCCCTTAAAACATCTAGCATTTACTGATATTGATGATGAGGACCGGCATAAGCCGCTCAAAGACTACGTTAATGCATCAAACTCGTGGTCTTGGGAGCTCTTTCAACATCTTCTCCCCAATGCTATCAATATGCAAATTGCCAAACACCAACCCCCACAACTTGTGGATCCACTGATGCTTGTTATTGGAATCTTAATGCCAATGGTGTTTTCTCTGTAACCTCAGCTTATCATGCAAATCACTTTTATGATTGGCAAGAGCCAGCTAAATACTGGAGTTGGATTTGGCAATGGCCTGGGATGCAGAGAATTAGAACCTTTCTTTGGCTAGCCATGAAAGGTAAGCTCCTTTCTAACGAGGAACGCATCAAGAGAGGAATGACATCAGATGGGCATTGTGAACTATGCAATTACACCTTGGAAGACCTGGATCACATCCTCAAGCATTGTCCTGTCACGATAAGCTGTTGGCGCAAGGTGATTCCCCCACATCGGCTCCAATTCTTTTGCAACATGCCATTTCATAAATGGTTGTTATGGAATCTTAATCCTCGTTGTATGGGTACTCACTAGAGACTTTTCTTTGGCACTCTTTGTTGGAAGCTATGGGACAATAGAAACAAGAATATTTTTCAGAATAAACCTGCTTCCCCTGAGTCTATTATCATAGTTGTTTGTACTTATGTTAACCACACTACAAATGCCAGTGCTCTTATTCATTCCATTAACACTGTTGCATAGTTGGTTGTGTTCTGTTCTCTGTATTTGTTGTTAATATATTTCCCTTTCCACTCAAAAAAATAAATAAATAAATAAAAGTCCTAATGCACAATAAATAGCTAGTCACATGTTGAACAAGAGGTGCCAAGTAAAATAATAGTGCTTATGAATTTAGGAATAATTAATTAAAGGAATAATTAAGCAAAGTAAGCAAGCACCGAATTGGTAGAAAAAGATTAAATTTGAGAAGTAAGCATTGATGCTTCCATCAAATCAAAGCCTTTGCAATTCGCACGCTCCCTTCCTCTTATTTTCTTATGTTTCTTGTTGAAGAGTGGACCCTTCCCTTTGACAAATAATAGTAAAGTCATCTGACATTGACACACCTTTTTTTTTTTGGGCGTCAATCAGAGTACTTCAAAGAAAACCTGTAACAAAAGTTCTTTAGCATCCCATATAACCAACAGACTATCTATATCAGCAAAGTTAAACTGAAACCAGCAAAAACCAGAAAGCAAAACAAGGCTATAAACAACAGCAAACAAAACAAAGAGCAAAATGAATCCAAAATTGGTCACTTCCCAACCTTGCGCATATCATCAGCTAGGATCTTCAGTAAGGGAGAAGTGGGTTTCTCAACCCACTATTGCGGGCAATTATCCCGTACAGCTGCTTGTGCACACCAATCAGCAACTAAGTTGAATTTTCTCGGAATCCACTCAAAGACAACATGCCTAGGAGCTTGCCCAGATCAACAATTTACTCCACTATATTCAAGCATTCCCAATCCAGGCATTGAATTTCATTTTTAACAGCTTGAACAAGTGAAAGACAATCAGATCTTATCAAGACAATATCTATGCCCGTATCAATTTATTTTCTAAATTATTAATATTATTTACTGTTATTACAGAGGTTTTAATCGGGACATAGTTTCTCATACAAATAATAATATTGGGTATTTCACGAAATAGCTTGCATTTCTTACAAATAACTAGATCAACACATTTCATTGATGTCTTCAAATTAGTCATTCTACTAATTAACTCTTACGTTTAGAATATGAGGAATCTATGGTCTCTTCAATCCAAAAATAAGTCACCTTCAATCAAGAATTAAAGAATATTTGTTGATTTATTATAAGTTTCCGTAAATTAGAAAATTTTTCAACCTTACTCATATTCAAATGTGTCTCAATTCTCATCCTTTTCAGTGTCTAATGTATACCCTTGATAAATGGTAAAATTGAAAAATAATCATTAATAACTCTTTAGATGATTAATATTATGGATGAAGAATTTGTTTTAAAATCCACTTTATATTTTGGATGAGTGAGTATATTTATATAAAGGTCAATATGATATTTGGTTCTTCAAATTTTAACTCATTTTGATTATAGTCCCTTAAGTTTCAAATCATAGTTTCTAATCCTTTAAATTTCATTTAGTTTAAAACATTAATTACTATAAATTAATTAAAACCTGATTCATTTCATCCTTGAAAAACTAAAACCAAAATAAAGATAAATTTACAAAATCAAAAGATTGTATTAAGCACCATATAACCTTCATTCTTTTTTGGCTTTTCAGCTGTGTAAACTTCATGAGGACCTTATAATAATTAAAAATAAAATACAGAGTCTATTGATGATTTGAGCATTATATACCAAGTTAGGTGAGTGCTATTAAAGTTTAAAGAAGAACGAATAAATCATAAATTGCTTAGAAAAAAGGCCAATAATGAACAAGATTGTTTCTCAAGTGGGATGTATATGATGGGATATCACCTATATAAATGCATCGAAGTAGTCCTTTTCAGTCAAGCAAATAAATCTATAAGTAACCAATTCAATAAAACAAAATTGAACATAATGACATAAATATGTATTATACAAACAAATCCTATGGTGCTAATTATTTCACCTTATGCTCCGAGATTACATCCATTTTAATCTCAATTTCAATGCATTTTTCACATCTAGTAATTGTATATATTAATCTATTACTTTGTGAATAATGAAATTAAACAAATTAATGAGAATTTCACTGCATAAATAATTTAATAAATTATAATAAATTTTGTATAAATGAAATAAACCTAATTATTAAGAAAATGTATTTTTTCACATTTCAAGATAAATTAGCCTTTAATGTGCAATCGTTACAAAATACTCATGGTCCCATGCTAAAAAGATAATTTCATAGCCTATAATAATTGTTACATCTGATTTTTAATATTAAAGTCAATTGATCTTTTTTAAAAAATATTAAAAATACTAAATAAATTATTTAATTATAATACATATTCTAAAATACTTATGTTTATTATTATATTATATATTATTTTATAAAGCATGTAAATTAGTTTGAAAATAATAAATATAGCGGTTAGTTAATGTTTTTCTTTTTTTTCTATAAAAAAGTAGCTAGCTTATTTTAATGAGTGGAGGTAGTAGGATTTTTTTCTACTTGAGATAGAGAGTTGAAACTAATGTAGCATATAGTTGAGATTGATGTAGCATACTGTTGTTATGGAGTAATAAGGGAAGAATAATAGTTTTGTCCAAAAAGTATAATAATCTAAAACTTGATAATGAGAAGTACTTTTGAAGCAAAGATGGGGTTCTTATTTGCAAAGGAAAGACTCCTTTTACATTGGCAAAATTATTATGTAGCCACCTAAATTTCAGTGATGATCATAATTGTCCTTAATCATTCAGAATTTAGTATCAACCCCACATAAAGACTTGTGACTTGTGACTTTTCTTGATGTGGGTCATCCCCAACTTCATTATCATCTTATGTTCTTATTTAATTTAACATGAATCCATTTCAGGCAAGTAATGCTATGAATTTGTTAACATCACCTTTATGATTCACCAGCAATACTACTTGAAAAATACTATTTAGCTACGGAAAATTTTATTGTTAAATGTCTATTTTCCATTAAAAAATTTTTAATTAGCAACAGAAAATATTAACGATATTCGTTTTAGCGACAGAAAATAGTCATTTAGCGATGGATATTTTCTATCGTTAAATGACATTTTTTTAGAGTGATAATAACAACAATATATTCCATCCGATTGTTTAGAATACATATAAATTTAATTTTCTTTGTGATAACTCATTGACACTGTTATGTGTTTGATACATTGACAATTGCCTCATTTGGCTGAGTTTTTTGAGAGTTTAAACGTACGTTTAATAATGATTTTGGTAAAATGAGATAATCTCTTTCACATATTTACCTTAATTTAAATAAAAGTACTTCTCTATCTCATTTTCAAGCCGACACAGTATCAATTTAAAAAACTTTTAAGGAAAATGCTTGGTGTCATTTAGACTACAAAACTCGCCTATATATATAGAGTTAAATAATTGATGCTACTTACCATGTATAATTGCAACCATTATTTACTTTCAGCATGCATGTCTCTTTTTTTTTTTTTCCAACCTTTCAGTATGTATCTAAAAGTGTGAAGAGACTGGATAGCTACATTATTAGGGGTGTTTCAAAAGTTAATCATAAATTGAAAAAAAGGTTCAATGACATTGACAATGACCCGCAAGAGTCAATTTTTTAAAGGATAATACTTAGTTACGTAATTTTATGTGCGCAGTATATTTTTATCCAATCAAATCATAATAATTAAATTTAGAAGTTTTAATAATACTAATAACAAGAGTTTGTAAGAAATATAAATAACGGATCCGTTTGACAACACGATGGAGAAGTACTTATAAGTACTTTTACACAAGTTGAAGCAAATATGTGGAGGAGATTATCTCATTTTACGAAAAAACACTGTTGAATGTCATTATAAGTGCTTATAAGCACTTTTGGCAATTTACCAAACCGCACCAACATGTAAAAAAAACTCGCATATCTTGATTTGATTGAGAACAACATACAAGTTTTTTTCATTATTTAAATGCTAAATTACAGTGATGAAATTGGCACTTAAATAAGATTATAATAATCAAAATAATATGTTGACGTGATTTTTACGGGAAGTGTTTAGTTAATTGACTAGTTTTAAAATTATAGTTTCATTGAAGAATATGAGCTGCAGTTGCTGCTATATATATATATATATAAACCATCTAGATAGATAACAATGGTGGGTATCAATTATGGGTTTTGAAGTCAATGGGGTCTTACTCCCAGGAAAAATTAGTTGTCGTGGAAATGCAATTATACATCAAGGTGTAGCTTTACTACAAATAATTAAAAATGTTACTTTAAACAAATCAATAGACATTTTTTAGAAATAATTAACATAACTTATTTTTTTAAATTTCTATAACCTTATTATCAAGTTTCTTTCATTTGAAAGTGGATGCCATATAATACAAACTTCAAAATTCGGAATATATCTTTATC
>JANTPZ010146341.1:0-22198 GCA_025593235.1 Vachellia pachyceras
CAAAACATATCATTTATATATATATATAGAAAATACTTCCCACTTCACTAAAATTGAACATATAAAAATAGAGATAAGATTCGTAATACATAATTAAGGTATCGAAAATACCTTACAATCCATGCAAAGCATATAAAATGAATTAACATCGGTTACCTCAACTCCAAAATTCTTGAAAGCTCAAGTCACAAAGCACCAACTACAATCAAGTTATTCTTTCATTGGACAGTTCTTGACAATACTCAATATTCATCTCAAACCCTAATCTTAAATTTTCATCTGTTCAGAATGATATTACTACCGTTAGAAAGAGAAAATTATTTAGAAAAACTTTTATGAAGGAAGTAAATTGAAAAGAAGTAGTTTTGATTACCTAATTGATCCCGAAACAAACTCTTACATACAAGAAGAGCAATGACGGCGCGAGAGAGGAAAGGGGAAGAGAAGAGGACGCTGGAGACCTAATAAAAACCTAATGGCTATGTGAGTGCAATATATATATATATAAGTTGCAGCCCCTTTCCCTTTTATTATTATTTTTATTCATTTTTTTGTTTTTCTTTAATAATATACATATATGTGTACAACCGCCCTTCTCCTTTTTATATATATTCCTTTTATTATATATATATTTTTGTTACTAAGCTACCTAATCCCTGTACGTGGCCTTTTGCCTATATATATTGTTATTTTTTTCTTTTCTTTTTAAAGTAAAACTTGCGCGCGCACATATATATTTATTTATATATATGTTATATTTCCTTCTCTTCTCTTTTATTATCATTTCTTCTTCTTCTCTTTTTCCTTTACAAAATAATCCTTTTCTTTTATCATTTATTATTATTATTTTTCTAATTCATATATTTCACATTAAACATATTCTTCTTGACCCAAATGACTACACAACAAATTATATTTAACATATGTGATATTTCTAAATGGCCATTAAATTTTTTTTAAAATATATAATTATTTCTCAAAGATAATTAAATCCTCTAAATAAAAATTAGGATGTTACAACTCTCCCCACCTAATTAGAATTTTGCCCCCAAAATTCACCGAAAGATTATAGAAAGCGCAAAAATGGAAGACATATGGAACAATAATTCACACAATCAACCAAATATCATGCAATAGGACTTCCCAACATTATAAAACATTTAATACATGGAATCGTGCCATAAACGCAAAGTAAGGGATTCACACTTTGGTAAATAAATTGGGGAAATCATGCCGCATTCATTTTTCGATTTCTCATGTAGCATCATCAGACGACATTCCCTTACAGAAAAAATCTTTAATAAACGATTGATCTTATTTCTTAATTGTTTATCCCTAATATATAAAAATCTGTTCATGTTTTGCTAAAAGATTATTTTAACCATCTCAATCAATCTATGGTTCTATACCTTAACTCTCCCCCTCAAGGGTGTCCAAGCTTTTAGAGAGAAAGTAAACAAAAGACTTATCACCACATATACGTGTATAATAAAAATAAGCAACATTAAAACAATTCATGCATCAATAATGCATGAGGCGACAAAACAATAACAACAACAGGAGGCAAGATCACCCACTTGTCCAATTAGCTGATTGTTGTTCTCGTGCATCACAAAATGGATAAGGCAACCAAACAAATGAAAACCAACATAGCATTGATGCAGAAAGCAACCGCTAAATTCTTCCCCTAGAAGGCAATATGGTAGCATGTTTTCAAAAAGTACATTGATTATATAACTTATCAAAATAGATTCACACAGATGTTTAAAATACACGTACTTTCACGTAAACACAACGAGCAAAAAAATACTTAGAGAAACAAATATATCAAGTTGGTAATTTAAAATGATTGAAATACATTTACTAAAAGTTAAAATGTAATTTAAAATATTTATGAACCATAAAATGTTTAAAACGACAAGATAAAGAAAAATTACATATTTAAAATAAAGTAAATAACAAATAGAATTATTTGAACTAAACATAATAGCATTTTAAATTACACTTTTTGAGAGAGATAAATAGTCAAACAGATATCATAGATAATAAAATTTTACCATGTCAACTTCTTTTCAACTCAAGCTATAAGAATCAGTCTTATAATAGTAGGCTTAGTCTTCAAAAAGAATCGCATTCATGTTTCCCCTCAAAATCAACTTTCATAATTCAATAATGTAAATACTGTTTATTTCATAGAGCATATGATAAAATACATACTCAATGTGATTTAACAGATAATGTCAAAATATCGATAGAAATATCTTAGAGTAACATGATATAAAAATATTAAAATATCAGAGTACGCTTAAAAATGAGTCATACAGTTGCAATGTGCATCAACTCAACACATTGGTAGAGGAAGAGACTATACAGTAGAAATAGCCATAAGCAAACTTCCATAACCTTCTCAGTCATTTCAACTCAGGTACTATCACCTAAAATGTTAACATCCACAGGAGGAGATAAAAGTCTCAACAACCAACAATTTATCTCAAAAGGCGTACCGTGATGGCGGGTAAGAGATTAAAAGTTAATTGTATATAAAGTGAATTCATAAATCATAATCAAATTTCTAAAGAGTTCACACGATCACCTCTATCTTAACTTCACAAAATGTGTGTGTATCAATAGTGTCAATTAATTGCATCGTTTTACAAGAGAATTATCAAACCATCTAGTACCCATATATCACGTAAAATAGATTTCATAATTCACACTCAATTTTTCAACAAGTTCAAAAATTAATCTCTATTTACATTTCACATATTCACTTCCAAATAATTTTTTAAAATGTAAGATATTTTAAAGTGTTAATCAGCTATAAAAATACATTTACACCCAATTTAAAACATATGTTCATCAACAAGAATAATTATTTTCAAATAAAATTGTAAAGTATCAACATAACCAATCCTGCAGTTTTAGATTTTGAATAAAACAAGTAGAAAAATGAATATGCTGATATCATATTTATAATAAAAAATTCGATAAAACTTTAAATTGATGTTTTGAAAGTGTCAAAAAGTTGAATAAGAAGAAGGAATGAATACGAAAGTACCACGTTGGAGACAGAGTTTAGTAATGTATTAAATAAAATATCTAATTACAAAGTGTTTATGTTGAAATAAAAATCCTTAACAAAGATAAGGGAACTAAAAATTACATATTTGAAAAAGAAAATCATCAAGTTGAAATATGATGTTTAAAACAGATATTTTCATATATCTTCCCACTAATTGACAATGTAAAGTATTCATTTTCAAAATCAAGAAAACATAAAATATATTCAAAATGATTGTAAACTTAATAAAACATTTTTTTTTCAAATTATATTTCAAACAAAAGGATAGTAGATCTTAAAATTGCAATTATTGAGCAAATCAAGTATGAAAAATAAATAAATAAAATAATAATAAAAACATTATCTTAAAATAGTATTGTCTAAATAACTCAAACATGTACTGGTACCCCTTTCATATGGTTGGAAAATATATTAAACTCTTGGCTAATAAAGCTTTCAAACAAATCTCTCTATTGATGTTTCTTTCATTATTACCCACTAAATATCAAATAATTATTTCCAAATACTTTTTAAAATAGTAGGATAAGGAATCTTAAAATCTTTTGAAAAATTAGATAAAGAAGAAAAGATTATGGATATGACATTTCGCATTTTTAAGTCAATAAAATCGAACAATAAGAGAGAATATGGAAATAAATCTTTACAGTATGATTAAATTTATTAAGTTAATTGAATTTGTTCATTTTGAATAAGTGCAACATGATATGCTTAATAAAGTTACTAAATACAAAGATACATATTTGAATCAAATTTTTAAAAATTAATGCATATTAAAAATGAGGGTTTTTAAAAATTAATTAAGGAATAAATAGGAAAAAGCATTAAAATATGAAAATTTTAAATTTGAATTCAAGTTTAAGTAAAAAACAAAAAGTAATTTAAATATTCAAATGAATTTTGAAAAGATAAATTGTGTAAAAAGTAAACATTTTGAATTAATCACTTAATACAATAAGAACTAGCTATTGGCTGCTAAAAAAATGAATGGTTAGATGTTAAATAATTTTTTTTATTTTTATCATTATTAAATATACATTGGTAAAACAAATTTAAAACAAAATATAATTGATTTGACAATTGCACAATTTGGAATCAATTGAAAATAAAATAAGCAAGAGAGAATTAAAAGGAGCATATAGTTACTAGATAATTTGTGACTTTTATATGATCAAAATATTTAATAAATACAAAAATTATTTTCAATTCCAATCTTAAGGAAAGATAATGGATTAAAATTGCTGATTTTTAAATCACCAAGATAATAAAATAAGGGTAAGAAAGAATAGTTGAATATTAAATATTTATTCTAAATTTAATATTTTGTTAAACTGACAAAATTAATATTTTCAAACAAGCTAAACGACAAATTTTAAAAAAAAAAAATTGGCTTCCCAAGAGAACGTAAGCAAAAGAACAATTGTGATAAACATACACAGTATTTGACAAAGAATGCAAGCACAAAGTCCATCCCCCTAAAGTATCAAAGATTCACAAGCATAATAACACTATAATAAACAACCATAATCCAGAAATGATCATCATGGCATAAGGGTACATGTATACAATTACTACAAAAGGACTTTAGTAAATCCTTTACCATCTAAATCTACATAATGCTCCTATACCCCTTTTAAAAATAGAAAGAGATAATAAACACTTAGCAACCTTTCTTGTTAATTTTCTCCACTTGTGCGAATGATAATAACATGACTCATTCCATTTATACAATAATATCATACAACTCTAGAGTATAACTAATACCTTTCTACAATTTAGGTTGGCACCACTTTCAATAAAACGATTCATTTCACAATGGCATGGTTTGATAATAACAAAGTCATACACAATAAAGTCAACAACCCTTAAAGGCATGAAAATCAAATTTACAACCGTTTCATTACCATCAAACATAAAAATTAAATTAAAACATGTTTTGTCATATGTTTCACGTCTATCATCTCTCCCTACCTAAGGGGAAAACCCATATAGGTAAGGAGAAGAGTAACAAATAAGAGGCTTACAACAAGAAGGAAATGATATGTAAAGAGAATGTATATTGCCAAAGGACTACATGCAATGCACAAACAAGCCCGACGAGAACCATTAGGCTCTGATACCAACTTGTAACCCTATAAACAAATTAACCATATATTACATTCAAAATTAATTATGTAACTCGTAATCCCTGTTGATAATATTTGTAATTCCGAACAAACCAGACACTTAGACACAATTAATTATTAAATCCTCAAGGTTCAGGGCACAAAAGTCATGGGTGAGACACCCAGCCCACAAACCATTCACAACTCACAATATCATTTCGACCCAGGGCACACAACTCGCCCACAAGTCACCATTACAGCCACAAGAATCAACGATATTTAGGCATCCCCTTAAACATGCGGGTTCACAAATAACATTCAAATGTTATTTGTTAACATTACAAATAACATTCAAATGGATATGTAACAAGTTAGGAAATTGATGTAATGTTACGGGTCGAGGGGAAATTTATGTAATGTTAATGGTATTATTGTTAACTTCACATTTTATCTACACTTTTCTTGGTTTTATTCTATACTTTTTCCGAGCATACAAACATGAGATTTGATACGTAATATAAAATCCACTTGACCAATTAGAGGATATTCTTAAATCAATTTTATAAAAAGAAAAAATGATATTAATAGAAATAACCAAGTTTACAAGTTACAATCAAGTATGGAACATAAATTACTACACTAAGAAATTGCAATAATTTATCTTTGAAAATTGTCTTAATTATATCAGTTGAATAGTGAACAAATAGAGTCAAGATTTCCTACCAAGTAATGGTAAGTTCTAAAAAAGAGTCATCATTATGTGTACGAAACACTTGTTGATACAGTAGATGACTAGTCGATGCTTGCAGTTTAATTGTTGCAGTACAGAATTCCAAATCCAAAATAGAGCAGCGCGAAGACATCTGGAGTGAAAATTTGTTCCTGGAGCCACGGAAACTGTAGATAATTCCATGGCAACAATTCTTATCAACTTTTAAAATTTTATGGAATATAATATCCCATTTCCCAACCATCGTATTTTATCAGTAGACTTGCGATCACAGTAGTTAGAGTGATAATGATCTAGTTAAATTTTAGACTAGAAGTTTATTATCGACAAACCACTATTCATGAAATCGTTTTTTTTTTGTAACAGTTGAAGTAGTGTCAAAGACGACATAATTAGATTATATTAGAGCTCCACAAATAAAACACATAACCATGTGTGATTAAAAATTTGACAAATTTTCACTTCAAATATATAAAATAACCATTGCAAAAACACATTTTTAATGTAGTGTGACAAATTTTCCCCAATAAGGCTATGTTTGGTTTGGTGGAAGAGAAAGGGAGGGGATAGATAAGAGGGAAAGGTAAAGGATGGAATGGTATAATGTTACCTTTTAGAAGGGAAGGGGGAGAATGATTTTTAATGATATTTTGTTTGGTTTAGGAAGGGAATAGAGGGAAGTTAATGACCAATTTACCAATTTATCTTTATATGTTGATTTATATTTATTTACTTATACAATTTATTTAAATTAGTTTTTATTCATAAAAATTAATCTCTCATTCTATTTAATTAATTAAAATAATTATTAAGGTATTTCAGTCATATAATTTTCTTAAATAATTAGAAAAGATTTAAATAATTTCTTTCCTTCATTCTCTTTCCACATAGTTGCTTTCAAGTATTCCAAATAAAGTAAAACTTATTCTCAGAAAATACTGGAAAAATGAAGACTACAAAAACGTGTTCTCTATCTATATCGGTTCTTCTATTCACGCACAATGAAGTAAATATGAAGACCAAAAAAATGAAATGTAAGAAGTTGGACAAAGAATATTAAAGGTATATTAGTCATGATATTTTGCATCCCTTCAAAGAGCCCCATTTTGGAGGGATGCAAATAAGGGGAGGGGAGGGATTGTTTGGCTCCCCTCACCTCCCCTCCAATTTTTCATAGGGGAAATGGATCATTTTTCTTTCCCATCTCCCAACCAAACAAAGCCTAAAAGAATTAGAGATATTCTCGGGAAGCGCCCCTCGATTTGCTTAGCTTATCAGCTTGTTTTTAAAGACCGATGGGGTAACCGTCCTATTCTTATCTAATTATTCCAATTGGTAGTTCATATGCCTTTCGCCCTTCAATAATGAAAAAGAACGAATAGTTATATGTTGCACGTAATTTTTTCTAAATCTTATTATTAAGTATTAATTAATTAATTAATTTGTATTGAGATTTTGCCATTAGGATATCTCTTACCAAACATCTTTCATACCAAGGTGAGAATTTAACATCAATCGTCCCATTGTACTAAATATATATCTTCCTCGTATATTCAACCATTTTTTATTATAAAAAGAGGAGACAAAGATTGGGGGAAACGTAAGCCAATTTGAATGTTGACAATAAATTCCGTCGGAAAGAAAAAGGGACCCGATCGTTGAATTCTGAGACTCCCTACCTCCAACGCTTGTTCATATATTGGGATCAGTGCTTTGCAAATAACCTAAAGAAACAGAAACGGATGTCTTTCCTTAAATATAGGAGTTAAAAAGGATATTTATTTTGTTTTTTAAATATAAGGTTTCAATAATTCATTCTATCTTTCAAATATATATGTATGTATGTACATATATATATATATAACTTTTTCAAAGTATTTCATTGTATCTGTCAATTAAAAAGGTTTTCATTAAAGGTTGTTTTAATACACATGATTAACATGACATTTTAAACAAATCAATACATATTTATTACAACTAATTAATTTAACTATGTTTTCAACATTAATAAATTAATCATCGAACTTTCATATGAAAGACGAGAGGGAATATTATAGCATGCTTAGATGACTTTTCTTTCTTTGAGAGAGTCAGATTGAAAGCAAACAAAATAAATAATATATTTTAGAATGAAAGAGCCCAATGTCAATGAAATAATAAACATACATCATCATTCATGTCCACTGTGGTCAATAAGAGTGGTTGAATGCTGGACATGACATTGTATGCCAGTGCCTATCTACCACTTCCACAGCAACACTTACCCATTGATGGATGCTGCAAATTTTAAACAAGAGTAAGAAAGATATGAACGTTGCATAGGGTCAATCTTTATTGCCACCATGATTTTACAGATTCCTAACTACTGGGAACTTACATGAGACCAGGTCACAGTGCCATTTCCATGAATACATGGTTTCAAACAAATTTGAAGTGTGATTTTTATAGATTTCGAGATAGTTTTATATCGGTTTGTGTGTACCGTTTTGAGAACGGAATTTCTAAACAAACTCAATTTAAGTATGTGATAAGAGTTTTATCTCAACTTGTGTGTCACATGTTTTTAACGTGATAAACAAACAAGCTCCAATCTTCCCTACTTTCAGAATTTTAAATAAGCAAGCCTAGAAAAAATTGCCTGCTTCGCTTTTCACTGTTTCACAATTCACACTTGGGTGTCAGCCGGCCGAGAGCACTACTTTATATAAAGGATGATGTAGTTAGGGGGTTGATACCTTGCAACGCAATGGAGAAGGGAACTGAGCCAGCCTTTATCCCCAATCGTCCAATATTGAGGAGTGAGGGACTGGTGAAGGTGCGGAAACGGTTTCAGTGCTTCTCTATGCGAGAAGTGTACCATCCCCCTTATATATATATATATATATATTATTAATTAATATAATTATAAAAATTAATATATTTAAAATATATTTATATTTTTAATATTTTAAATTTATTATATTTTATTTATTTTTTATGGATATGGACATCAGAATCTGGTGCTCGGGTTAGATCTTTTGACTCAGCAAGGCATGCAGAATCATTTTTTATCTTTTGCTTCTAGACATAAGGATAACATTCCATGGAAAAACACGTTTGTTGATGTGCCTGCTGATTCTCATATTGGAGCTTACCCTGCAAGATAAATTGGCAGCATGTTAATTCCATTTGACCATATGGTTATCCATGGGGAGCAAATTTCATAGTTTCAGAGGAAGCGGAAGGTATTTAAAGATACTATTGCTGTATGATTAATCACTATATAATTATATCTCAAGTATTTTTTAATATCTGCTTGCAGAATGGAGATGCTAGAATTTTTTAAATTATTATAAAAATATTTAAAAATTCAATAATTCATAAATAAAAAATAAATAATAGAATAAATTTAAAATATTAAATATATAAATATATTTTAAATACATTAATTATTATAATTATATTAATTATAAATAATATATATATATATATATATATAAGGGGTAAGGGGAGAGAAGCACCGAAACCGGTTCCGTGAAGGTGCGTTGTTCACTGTTCAAACATGTCTTCATCCTTTTTTTTAATCTTTGGCTTCATGCTCGCTATAGTCATTTAATTGAATATTTCGAAACTGTTCATCTCTTCATTCCTCACTTAATTAGTGATGATTGTGATGTGACAGTATATTCTGGAGAGCAGCGTTTATCCGCGCGAAGTGGAGCATCTCAGGGAGTTAAGGAATGCTACCGATAACCACCCTCTGTAATTTCCTCCCCTCCTCCTTTCCTTCTTCCTTCTCATCACTTCAATTTCATCAAATTCCAATCCCTGTTTTTTAGGAACTTCATCGCTGCTTATCCTGATGCGGGCCAGCTCATAGCCTTGCTCTTGAAGCTCCTGAATGCGAAAAAGACGATTGAGGTTGGAGTTTTCACAGGCTACTCCCTTCTCCTCACTGCGCTCAACATTCCTGATGATGGAAAGGTCGGGTCAGGTCTTCATATCTAATTTCAAGTCCATAATGTAGTTTTTCACTCCTGTGCATGAAAATCGATTGATTGCAGATTATAGCGGTGGATCCATCCAGAGATTTTTATGAAATTGGGCTTCCGTTCATAAAGAAGGCCGGCGCGGAACACAAGATTGATTTCGTGAAATCCCCTGCTCTGCCAATTCTGGATAAACTCTTAGAAGATGTGAGCACACACTCTTCTCTATCTCGCATGATTTTTTTTGGAAATTTACTCATATACTGATCTAGATGCGATGGATGTTGCAGCCTGGAAACGAAGGAAGCTTCGACTTCGCTTTCGTGGATGCGGACAAGAACAACTACTGGAACTACCATGAGAGGCTGATGAAATTGGTGAGGATCGGAGGCATAATCGCGTACGATAACATGCTTTGGGGCGGAAGTGTGGCGATGGAAGAAGAGGAAGTTCCAGAGCAGAAAAAAGAATGGAGAAAGCACGCAATCGCTTTCAACAAAGCGATCGCGGAGGACTCTCGTCTGGAGCTCGCGCTTGCTTCCGTCGGCGATGGCCTCAGTATCTGCAGGCGCCTTCTCTGATTTCACATTTTCATTCCAATCTCTATGGGATTGTCAATAACCTTCTTATGTTTGGTGGCAGATGGGATAGTTGCCTAGTTGGCGCCAGAGTCAACGACGAGATATGAAAATGTACTTGTATATTTGGAAAAGCGATATTTCTATGTGAAAACAAAGCCATGCAAAATAAGATTTAAGGGCAAAAGTTTAAAAAATATCATTTATTTTATGCAAAAAAAAATTGTCAGCATCATAAACAGAAATTGGACGTAAAAATGATGAGAATCATTTGAAAAAGGGCCTTACTGTTTGATTGGAACACTGTTTCTCCAACAGTACACGTAAGTCAAGATAAAACCATCTTAAAATATGTAAAAACTATCTCGAAATCCATAAAAACCATCTTAAAATCCAAAAAACCATTTTGAAATCCGTAAAATACTTTGAAATCTGTAAACTTCTTTCTCCCAATAAATTTTTTAAAGATACCCTTAAACTGTCATGAACGTTAACTTATTGCCTTTATCGCCACATCATGGGTCGTTTGGCTCACGTTGAGTCCTCGGTGTCCAGAAAAATGGTAGCTCTGACTCCCCCAAACCCAGAGAGGTATCTCTTTCACTTCTTCTTGGCTCGACTGGCTTCGCTCCCGAATGCTTCCAAACTTTAATTACTGGGACAAAGTTTGCCACGTAAGCGTACTGGGTTAAACTTTTCTAATTCTTATCATCACATGAGAGCATATTTACTCGTAACTTTTGTCTATAGTGTTAGCAGCTCTTTTAATAAAAGATAATATTTTCCTTATTCATATTTACTGTATATCATACTTTTTATTATTTTAATGTAAAATTACTTTTACTTTTATATCATGTTTATATATAAATCTTCAAAGATATTCTATATACCAACCTAGATTCCTTATTTGCTGTAATAAGCCACCCGAATTTATTATTTAAACTAATTTAAGTTGGACTTGGACGGTTGGACCTGGCTTTTATTTTAAAAATACATGATAATTTTTTTACACAATGGCATAGATTTCAAAGGAGACGACATAATGAATGGCAATATAAAGCAATAAAGAAATGGTTATAAAGAAGCCACTTAAAGTTGTAATACTAACAAATATTTTCGGAAGAGGGAATAAAATCACATGATATGGCAGACTTGACAATGGACTCCAGTCACTCCACCACTATGTTCGATGCAATTCCAAGCCTCGAATGAGGCACCTGCAGTGGGGGTTGGGAATTGCGAGTCGCCAGCCGGTTAAAATTGGCAGGATGGTCCTAACCTATGGAGAGTTAACTCGTTTAACCTGTTTTTTATTTTTATTTTTTTAAAAAATATATATTTTATATGTTTTTTTTTCAATCCAATATTTTTTATAAAGAAAAAAAGTAATATTAAATTCTATTTTTAGAAAATTATTCAACATTTATTGATAGGATTGGAAAGAGAATAACATAAATATGCAATCTTATAAAAAAACAGAAAAAAGAAATTTATTTTTATAAAAATAAGAAAAGGGGAAAAAAGTTGGCAGGTTGGCAAGGCCAGCCCGCTATGGCGGGTTGGGGTTTTCCGGCCCGCATTTCTAACCCTAACTTGCAGTTAAAGTTGGACAAGTTCCTTTTTTTTTCCCTCTATCATTTTCGTTTATCCAATGTTAATTACTACTTGGTGGTTATATTATAATTCTTTTGGCTCCTATTTGACCCACCCTAGAAATCATGGATTAATTTGCTGTTTGGGGATTTCGAAAGGACTTAGCATGTTGAATTCAAAAATCTTTGAATTTCAGGAAAACCTGTAGGTCCTGTGCAATGTGTTGAGGTTTGAACAATTTCCTTTAACATATTGATGAATGTGGATGGCAATAGGAATGCTGGAATAAAGACTATCTATGGTCTTTGACATGAAGGAAATGGATTCTATTCGCGCATTGGTCACGACGGAAAGCATTTGCTTTATTCGATCATATGCGAGTTTGAAAATCCTCCAAACCATGAAATTATGAAAAAGTAACTGATTATCATTTTATATAATTCACTGATGATTCTAGCTTGTGTTCCTTGAGAGGGGAGGTATGCCAACTGTAGAATAACGGTAAGCCTGTAAATACATCTCACAGAAGAATTCAACAATTGGACAAAACAAATATGCACTTCTTCAACTTATACACGTCTGTATGTATCACTTCAAATCTCAAAATCTAACATCAGCCCCTTAATAATTTTTATTCTTCACCATTTAAAACCTCACTACTACTCATGAATTCTTTGAACAGAACGTGTGAATTCTTCCAAGATCTGAATTGTTCTGGTGAATTAATCATCTCCATGGTGCAAAAGATGGCGAAAGTATCACTCAAAAGGAGTGTGGGCGAGGATTGGGACCTTCCAGAGACCAAGGGAAGCAGGCAAGTAGAAATAAATGAGGAAGCGGAAACAGAGAATAAGCAAAACATAAGAGTTCTAAAGGTAAGGTCCATTTAAATAAGTTGTTTGAAGTTCCAACCACTGAAGTTACAGGGAGGGGGTTCACGGTTTGATGTGCTTGCATCACTTCCTGAAAACTGTTTTTGACCACCCAGGAGCCATGAATCTTTTGGGATGGAACTGTCAGGGGTTGGGGTCACCCATGACAGGCAGGAATCTCAGATTCATGTGTAACAAAAAAATACAGACCAACTTTGGTATTCCTCTCAGAAACTAGAACGAATTTAAAAAAAAGAAGACCGTTCGAGGCGAAAGTTATTGTTTTAGAATATATATTCCTCAGGTTAGTTTAGGGGGAGGACTGGAGCTGTGATGGAAGGAGGGGGTTACGGTGGATGTTATTCTTGCTACCCAGAACCTTGTTCATATTAAAATTCTGGGGAGTTTGGAGCCGTTGGTGGGGTATATTACACTGGTTTAAGGACCACCCTTGAAGGATCAGGATAGAGGGCCTTGTTAGAGGCAGCTAGCTCAGTTAAATCCAGGTGAGAACGTGCCATGGCTTTTTTTTGAGTGATTTTAATGAACTACTATGTAATTCAGAAAAAGAAGGGGGACGAGTTAGACCTGCATCATCCTTAGAAGGATTTCAGACTTTTCTGTCTGAATGCAACCTTCTGGACCTGGGAAGTAAGAGCATGCAGTTCACCTGGTCCAACAAGCGTCTAAATGAAGCTAATGTGAAGGAGAGACTGGATCATGCGCTTTGCAATGGAACTTGGAGGCAGCTTTGTCCTATAGCTCAGGAAATGTGCTTAATATGTGTGGCAAACGATCTAAAGCAGAGTCACCCTTTCAGAGTGGAACTCTTGCACTCACAGAAGCAGTTAAAAGTGTGGCTGATAAAGAGTTGAGTCGGATTGCAAGCTGGTGGTGGACGCTGAGCTGAATCGTTCCCCATGCCCTGAATGGAGAACCAGAATTTAGATAGATGAGGTTGCAACAATCTTGAATAGAAATCGTAACATCTCTCTATCTTTTGTTCCCCGTCTTTGAATTTGGCACCGTATTGGCTGGCCAACAATGCTGCAAAGGGGTTGTTTTGGGGTGGATACTCTTTATCTCCCCCTACCCCTCTACCTAGGATTTTGCAAAATGACCTTCTGCTAGCGCAGAATTGGGATGGTATGTGCCGATTATGTATGAACTTCCTTAACGTTTCTTCGTAATGAAATTTATATTGAGCCCGTTTGGCAAATTGCCATAAATCATTTATAAGTGCTTATTCACATAAGCCGAGACAAATATGTGGAGGAGATTGTCTCGTTTTGCGGAAAAACACTGTTAAACGTGCTTATGAAAATAAGCCCATGGTTACCAAACAGGCCCATTATTTTCCCCAAAAAAGTTTACAATTTTCTTACATATTTAATAAAACATATTCCTTATACCCAAGAGAATAAAGTTAACGTAATAATAAATAAAGTATCAAATTATGGAAAAAAAACATAGGACTATAGTACTATATGAGCAATACATAATATAATCTTATACTAAAATACTGATTGTGCCATAATTTTTAAATTAACCAATTTATTTCGTTTTTATTAGCTACCCAAAATTAGTTAAATCCTAAATAGCTGTTATATTGAGAGAAGATTATTTGTGTTCATAGATTTTTTTTAATAAAAAAAGTAAGTTTAGTTAAGATGGGTCACTTCAGCCATTTTTTTGGGTCGGGATAATGGCTCACCTCAGCCATTAATAATATTTAGCAGTGGGTTTTATACGTAGTTTTTTTTAGTGCCAAAAGCAGCATAAGGGTCTGTTTGGATAAAAAAATTAATGGGAATGGAAAGGAAGATAAAGGAAAATATTTTGATATGATATGTTTGGTATGCACGGAAATGAAAAAGATTTATAGAAAAATTTATATTTGATTGGATGAAAATAATGGTAAAGTTGGTTGTCTTTAATAACAAAATATGTAAAATGAAATTTGAAAATATGTGTATTTATTAAAAAGGACGTTGTGCTTTCACTGTCTTCTCATTCTTCTTTGATCAGATCAAAAAATGAACCCTGACTATGAGTTATCCATAGCATGCTCATAGTCAAAGCTGCTAGTAGCTTAACTATGGGCAACTAATGAGTAACTCATAGTTACTCAAGTTTTTATTTTAAAGTCGCGACTTAGAATGAGAATATCTAGGTCGTGACTTGGAGATCTCACCTTTGATATGTCAATGACTGGAGGATAAGATGGCACCAAGGAGAAGGGGTAAAAGTACTCGGGTTCGAAGGAGTTGGACGGATGTTTATTTACATTTTTAAAAGGTGAATGCATCTTTTGTATTTTTCATTCAATGAAGGAAATTAGGTTTCCACCATTTTCTATGGAAAAAGAAATTCCTACTCTTGAACGAAAATAGCTTCATGCAGAAAGCGATCTTCCATCTTAGAGGGCACCAAACAGCCGTCGCATGTAAAAGATCTGAATTCCCTTTATTCGGTAGGCCCATTTTCATTGACGAAAGAGGCTGCAAAGCTTTCAAAGAAAAAAAAATCTATGGTTATTGTGAGGTGAAAAAAGAAAGCAATGCTTTGTCAGATAGTGATGGTTTGACATTGGAGGCTCTACATAAACGATAATGATGCAGTTGTGTTGGGAGTTGATCGTGGACACCTTGCAGCGCAATGGAGAACGAAGGCAAGCCTGCCCATATCCCCAATCAGTCCATACTGAAGAGTGACGCATTACTGAAGGTTTCCTCCATCACTTCACCATTTTTCTCATTAGCTTCATTCGTATTCCTTATATATTTCAACTCATCCTTTTCTTCTTCTTCTTCTTCTGCAGTATATTCTGGAGAGCAGCGTTTTCCCGCGCGAGCCGGAGTCTCTCCGAGAGCTCAGGAATGCTACTCACAACCACCCTCTGTAATTTCCACCGCTCCTTTTCTTCTTCTTCCTTTCATCCTTCATCTCATTCTCACTCCGATTCATCTAATTTCAACCCTAATTTCAGGAACTTTATCGCCGCTTCGCCTGATGTGGGTCAACTCATAGCCTTGATCTTGAAGCTCCTGAACGCAAAAAAGACTATGGAAGTTGGGGTTTACACAGGCTACTCCCTTCTCCTCACCGCGCTCAACATTCCTGATGACGGAAAGGTCGGATCGATCGGCTTATCTTGTTTCAAGTCCACAATGTAATTTATTTTTCCTGTGCCTGAAAATCGATTGATTGCAGATTATAGCGATGGATCCAGCCAAAAAATTTTATGAAATTGGGCTTCCGTTCATCAAAAAGGCGGGCGTGGAACACAAGATTGAGTTCTTGGAATCCCCAGCTCTGCCAATTCTGGATAAACTCTTAGAGGATGTAAGCACACGCTCTTCTCTATCTCGCATAATTTTTTGAACATTTACTCATCTATGAGAGAAAAACTGATCTGGATGCGATGGATGTTGCAGCCTGCAAACGAAGGAAGCTTTGACTTCGCTTTCGTGGATGCGGACAAGAACAACTACTGGAATTACCATGAGAGGCTGATGAAATTGGTGAGGATCGGAGGCATAATCGCGTACGATAACACGCTTTGGGGTGGAAGTGTGGCGATGCCGGAAGAGGAAGTTCCAGAGCAGAAAAGAGAATGGAGGAAGCACGCAATCACTTTCAACAAAGCTATCGCAGAAGATTCTCGTCTGGAACTCGCCTTTGTTTCTATCGGTGATGGCCTCAGCATCTGCAGGCGCATCCTCTGAATGTCATCCCTCAAGGTAGGATCTTGTGTGGACCAATCATGGCATCAAATGAATTTATGACGATGAATCCCTTGCTATAAAGATGTGTTTTTTTTTACCAACTATAAAGATGTGTTTTTACATTTCAAGAATACTAAAAAGATAATATGCCAAAATATATTGGGAAATTTACTGTTTACTTCCACATAAGGGACTTATTTATCAAATGGTCCCAAAGTTTAAAATATTTAAAAAATGGTCTCATTGAGAGGTGTTGTCAATACAGCACATGGTGTTGTCAGGGGTTGTCAAGTGACAATCCCATGCACTGCATTGACAACACCTCGTGTTGTTAATGGGACCATTTTTTAAATATTTTAAACTTTGGGACCATTTGCTAAATATCTTCACTATATGGGACCAAATAATAAATCTTCCAAATATTATATTCCCCTTCAAATCTTCAACTTTACCCTAGTTTTTATTTTTTATTTTTAAACATTTCGTCTTTCAGACTTCAGAGTAGAATTCGATTTATATTTTAATTTTATTTTAGATAAATTTTCAGGAAATATTTTTTTTAAAAAAACAACTTTATGGTGTGAGATTAAATCTACCCAAGTTGCAATTGTGATGGTTCGTGGCTCAAAGCGCTTATTGTTTGAAATCTTTTCCAAAAAATAATCACCCACACAATTTTTGACCTATTTGGTTTGGTAACAAGAAGAGCTCAGTCTAACTACTACCACATGGCCGAGCGAGATAGTTCAAATTCTTGTACAGAAACGTATCTAACTCTGAAACTACCAAACGAAGGATGAAGCCTACGAGGACAGAAAAGTGCCCTTTTTGCAAGGAAATAATACTCTTCATGATGAGGCAATCAGCCCTTTGTAATCAAATCATCAACCTCCAAAGAGTCAAATTCTACAAGACAAATTTTCTATCCGATATAAACATGCTCACAGCTTTGCAATTAAGCTATCCTCTTGCTTGAGTCCATGCAGCTGAAGACAACTTTTTTATAAATATTGTCAGACCCTATAAGTGAATATATTGTTATTTTCGCTAAACCCGACTTTTATTTGTAATTGGGTGTTGATTTACAAAGAGAAAAGGACAGAAAGATTTACTCGAAAATACAAAGAAAGAAAGGCTTGTTATGACAAAAACTCGTGGAAAATGTGATGGCCCGGCTTAGAGATGGCATGTTTCTCTCTCAAAACTCAACAAGTAACATTATAGCTTGCATGATTCTCTTTCATATGGTTCCTCGAATAGAGAATTCACTTCTTTTGCATGTTAATACTATGTTTGGTATGGTGGAATTGGGATGTGGAATTGAAAATGAAATTTATTTCCTATGTTTGGTACGGTGGAATTGGAAATGGAAATAGAATTCAAAATGAGTAGAAATGAATTCCATGATGTAACCAATGGAATTGATTTTTTGACCCTCATTTTTTTCTATATTTATATCAATTTCCATTACCATTTCCATCTCCATTTCTATTTCTATTTCCATCTCCACCAAAATCAATTATAGCGTACCAAACGAGCCAGTGTTCGACAAAGTGGTATAAATTTGTATTTGTTTTAAGATCCTTTTCTCCAACCTTCTTTTTTATATTTTGTTAATTGACTCGATCTCTGTTCTTTTAAGGGTATATATCAAGGTACAGGAAACCGGACCGGTGATTGAACCGGATAAGGTAGTGGGTTAAGGGTCAATGGGTTAAACTGGAGATCAGACCGGTGAGAAATAAAAAATTTTAAAAATAAATCTCATAATATATTTTCACAATCAAACCATTTAAAATTAAAATTTTAAAAATTAAGTAGTAAATTTCATTAAAAAACAGTGTGAAAGTAAAAAAAATAAATCTTATTACATAATTAAATTATTTAAAATTATCAATTATAAAATATATATTTTACTTGCCCTCATCTCCATTCCTACCGTCAATCTATTGCCTTCTGAATCTCTCTTTCTCTCACCCATGTGAACTCTGTGCTCTACCTAGAAAAGCAGGCGTCAGTAAAGCGCCAAAAGTGCTATAGGCAAAAAGAGACATCAACTCATAAATTAATGAATCATTCCTACTTCCTAGGGCCACCCACCGAATAAACTAATAGCCACATATTAAAAAAAATTCAAATAAATCAATGAAATAAATATATCCTCTCTCTTATGTAAGAAAATATATCATCTCTCATTCACTAAGACAGACACGGAGAGAGAGATAGCATGGAACGAGAAGTCGAGAAGCAGGAGCTGGAGTGGGAGCAAGATGGTAGGACATGGTAGGACGAACGTAAACGGTGAGGGAGATGACGTCCGGGAAAGCATTGCGAAGTAAGAGGGCGAGGAGGCTGAGGTCGGAGTAATCATCTTCCTCCTTCTCCCTCCCTTTGCGCATTGATCGTCTTCCTCAATCACCCCTTTTGTTTTTCTTAAAAGTAACTTGGTCGACCCCCAACTCGGCGGGTCGATCGAGTCACTACCGGGTCATGGTGAGTTGGTCCGAGTTGGACCGAGTCGCCATGACCCGGGTTCAACCTCCAACTCGGACCGGCTTACCGGCCGAATCGCCGGTTTCCGGCTTGACTCGACCGGTCCGGTCTGAGTTCCTGAACCATGGTATATATTGTTTATGTGATAGATGTGCTAACGGTTGGAAAAGTGTGTGTTAAAAGTGAGAAACCCAAGTCCCACATTGCTCAAGTCAATGAGGGCTTGAGAGTATATATGTTAAGGAGTGAAGTGGGCTTGTAAAAGGGCCAAGAGAGGAGGTGGGCCTCGCGCACATAAGAACAAGCAGAAATGGGGCAACGCAGTTGAAATCTGACAATTCCCCCCGTGCGCGCGAATAAAATAGGCACTGGATACTTTTTTATTTTTCATTTTGGAAATTTGCAAAATAATTTTGTGAAAATATTTTGCTTGCCGGAAAGCCTTGAGTTAGTAATGGCCAATGTTTTGAATATTTATTTTGCATTATTGCTGGTGTATTAATCGGCGTTTAATGGTGTTAATGGACGTCCAACGTTCATGTGTTTTTCTCTGCCTATAAATACCGGCTTCGTCCAAAGGGTTCAGTGCACCGAGCTCTCAAGCTCCCTCTCCTCTTTTCCTCCTTGCTCTCTGAGTGTCTACTTTTATCTTTCTGCTGTTCTGCTCCTTGCTCCGGCGAGAAGGACCCGTTTAATCCTAGGGAGTTGCCGTCCTGTGGCGGAATAACTCTTTAGAACAGTGTTTCATACATGACTCAGGTGACATTTATTGATCTCACGCTTTGTTGTTTTGCAGGTGCAGTGCTAACAATCTAAAGAGTTATGGAGTCACAGGGGAATGATACGAATTCCGGTAGGTCTGGAGGTAACATCCCCGCTACCGTCCCTATCACTGCTGTGCTGCTGGCCAAACCATTTCCAAATATCTCCAAGATAGAGGTGTTCGATGGGAAGAACTTCAAAAGGTGGCAGGAGCGTGTCTTCTCCGTTCTAGAATTTCAAAAGATTTTTTGTAACATTTATTGATGATTTTTCTAGATATACTAAAGTATATTTGTTGAGAAATAAAGATGAAGCTTTTGATAAATTCCTTTTATACAAAGCAGAGGTTGAAAACCAATTAAATAGGAAAATTAAAAAGGTCAGGTCAGATAGAGGAGGAGAATTTATTTTATTCAATGATTTTTGTGAAAAGGAAGGAATTATTCATGAAGTAACTCCTCCATACTCACCTGAATCCGATGGTGTTGCTGAAAGAAAAAATAGAACTTTAAAAGAGATGATGAATGCTTTGCTTGTAAGTTCATCTGCACCAAATAATTTGTGGGGTGAAGCTATTTTATCTGCTTGCTTTTTACAAAATAGAATTCCTCATAAAACGTTAGGTAAGACACCATCCCTTGTTCACTTCTAATTTTAAAAGGATTTTTAGGCTCACAACTACTCTTCAAATGTTAGAATACATAAATTCTAATGTTAACAGTAAATTTCTAACGGATTCCTAAACATAATGCTTGTTTGGGAAATTCATTCCCAATGGTGCACATAAGTCGAGATAAAATTATTTCAAAATTCGTAAAAACCATCTCTAAAATCATAAAAGCTATCTTGAAATCCGCAAAAATTATCTAAAAATCCGTAAACTTCTTTATTCCCAACGGAGTTCTCAAACACCATATGAATTGTGGAAAGGTTTTGTACCAAACTTGAATTATTTAAAAGTGTGGAAGTGTCTTGCGAAAGTGTTATTACCTGAACCTAAAAAGAGAAAGATTGGGTCAAAAACCTCTGATTGTATGTTTATTGGGCATGCTGAGAAAAGTGCTGCTTATAGGTTTTTAGTTTTGAAAAGTGATGTTTTAGATCACAGTACTATTATTGAAACTAAAGATGTAGAGTTTTTTGAAAATTATTTTCCTTTAAAAACATCTCAAAAAGTTGAGAATCTATCTGCATTACATGAACAAAACTTAGATGAAAATTTAGATGAAAGCTTAAGGAGAAGTAAGAGAGAAAGAAAAGAAACTTCTTTTAGAAACAATTTCTACACTTATTTGGTTCAGGAAGAACCATCAAATTTTTATGAAGCTATTTCTTCTCCTGATGCTAAGTTTTGGAAAGAGGCAATTAAAGCTGAAATTGATTCTCTTAAGCAAAATCAAACATGGATTTTAGTAGACTTGCCTCCAGGAACAAAACCCATTGGATGTAAATGGGTTTTTCGAAAGAAGCTTAATCCTGATAGAACCATTGATAAATATAAAGCAAGACTAGTAGCCAAAGGATTTTCCCAAAAACAAAACATTGATTATTTTGACACATTTTCATCTGTTACGAGGACTTCTTCAATAAGAATTTTGATTGCTTTGGCTTCAGTTCATAAGCTTCATATTCATCAAATGGATGTTAAAACAGCTTTTCTAAATGGTAATTTAGAAGAAGAGATTTATATGAAACAGCTTGAAGGGTGTGTTGTTCCTGGGCAAGAAAATAAAGTTTGTAAACTTGTAAAATCTTTATATGGTTTAAAACAAGCGCCTAAGCAATGGCATGAGAAACTTGATCAAGTTTTATCAAGTAAAAGCTTCTCTACTAGTGAAGTAGAAAGATGTGTTTACACAAAAATAACAAATTGTGATTGTGTGATTATTTGTCTCTATGTGGATGATATGCTTATTTTTGGTACTAGTCTAGATGTAGTGAGAGACACTAAAAACCTTTTAAATTCAAACTTTGATATGAAAGACATGGGTGAAGCAAAAGTAATTTTAGGTGTTAAAATCATAAGGAGTGAAAATGGCATTGCATTATCTCAAGAACACTATGTTGAAAAATTACTCAAAAAGTTTGGATATTTTGATGAAAACCCTTTGAGCACTCCTTATGATTCTAGCACAAAATTAGCAAAAAATAAAGGTGATCCAGTGGCTCAATCTAAGTATGCACAGATTATCGGGAGTCTGTTGCATTTGATGAATTTCACTAGACCAGATATAGCATATGCTGTGTGTAGATTGAGTAGATATACCCATTGTCCAGGTGATGACCATTG
>JANTPZ010146344.1:0-10994 GCA_025593235.1 Vachellia pachyceras
ATCAACTCCATACATTGTTGACTCTAAAACCAAGCACAACTAGGATGATAGAAGAGAACAACAAGATTTCATTGAATAAGCAAAATGAACTCCATTCTACCTTGTCAATCACAAAACAACTCAATACACAATAATCCAAGTTTGGCTCAACCGAGACTAAGTATTCACACACAAATTACAAAGTCCAACTCGAAATCCAAGTAATCTATAATGTAAATACAGATTGAAAGCAAATACTCCCCTTTCGGCACTTCGAACTCCGGCTAACTTCATCTTCAAGAAGATGGAGATGCTCATCTCCTCATGGATGGTGGAATCGAGCTACGTATGGATGATTGAGGCATGATAAATGGGTAGATGGTGATGAAAATGAAGGAGTAGGGTTTAGTGTGTGTGTGTGTGGAAGATGAAATGTGTGTGTCTGCCTCTCTGCCTCCTCTCTTCAGCCTCCCCACGAAAATACCCTAAAATGGTATAATACAACCGCACTGGGTCAGATCTCTAAAGCCGGGTCGGGTTATTTTCCATCTGGAGTAAAAATCTGGTATTGCGCGATATTCGCCGCGATGAACTTTCAATTACGCCGTGACGAAATGCTCCAGAGCTGCTTCCCTTGCCTTTTGTACATAGTTCCTGAAATGAAATAGCAAATATTGGCAGTATCATTTGCTCATGATGGAATTTAAGCACAATAACATCATTATTCATGGCATATGTACCCAAAATCATACTAATCTAAATCAACAACTCCTAATCTCAAATTAAGCACAAAAGGATCATGTATGGGCTAAAATTGACTCTAAGACTCTAGAAATTCAAGTAGAAAACTAAACTAATTTTGTCGCGGCGAATCATCTTTTTTGTCGAGGCGAAAATCGCAGAACAAGCTATAGCAGCGACAAGCGACGAACGAAAATGAAATCAAAACAAAACGAAACAAAAGAAAAAGGATGAAAATGCTTACTCTAATTGAAAGGAATGAAGCGGTACGGAGAAACGCGAGAGTCACGGTGGCAAATGGCGTAGGAATGGCAATGGTAGATAAAGCACAACAGAGACGGCGAAAACAAAGGTGGAAAATGAAAATGGGAAAGAAAACGAACTTAAAAAGAAAACTGGCGGGAGACGAAAAGACACGATTTTCGCCGCGGTGAACCAAGGTTTGGTCGCGGCGAAAATACAAAAAGTCTCGATGTTGGCCGCGGCTAAAAATAAATTTTATCGCGGCGAACACTTCCCGAAAGACACACATGACAGTCAACAAATTTGGCCATGGCAAAAATTGATATTCGTCACGGCAAAACATTACAGAGAAGCACATACACAAAGATGGAAACACAAAACAAAAGACAATATCCAACATTCAAGCCTAAAACTTCAACCAATCAATATGCACATTCTAGTTCTGCAAGCAAAACTCTTTTCAATAATAAACCTCTTGAAAACAAGCCAATCACAAATTCAAGGGAGTTTATTGAATTCAAAACAATCCTACACTATATATAAAAACTAAGCTACCACTACTAGCAATGTTCCTCCCCCACACTTGAATCATTCATATTCACAACATAGTCATTGAAAGCTCAAATCTAATGACTAAGGGAAGGAAAGGAACAACCTGAGAATCATGGCGGCTTATGGGTTTCATCGGCGTCCCCCTGCTCTTCTTTTGATTTTTCATGAATCACATGCACAGGTACCACCGGTTCAGCTGACACTCTTCTTGATGGCTCTGCAAAATTAATTGAAATACCTCTCCCGGAGATGTCATCACTGTTTATATAGGGAAAGGTATTCATGCACTCATCGGTTTGTTTCACAAAATGTGTATATGGCAGTGAAAGTGTGCTATCAATCGATGCAACATGAGTGCATTTTTCAAAGGTCTCACAGGAGCAAAATGGGGGATCAGGGGGTTTGAGAGGAATTTTCAAATCTTTTTCATCAAATGATGCACATGAATAAAGATGTGAACATGCTAGTTCATTTTCTATTTCAAATTCAGTACATGTATCATCTACCACAGCATCAAGAGCATTAACACTCAACAGGGAATAATCCTCATACGGATGTTTCATAGCCTCATATATGTTAAAATTTATCTTATTTTCCCCTACTTCCATTGATATGCTTCCTCCTTTCATGCTAATAATAGTATTAGCAGTCCTCAAGAAGGGTCTACCTAAAATCAAGGTAGACTCGCTAACAGATTTCCTAGACATATCTAGCACATAAAAGTCAGCAAGGAAAATTGAGTCTTTCACCTTCACAAGAATATCCTCAACTATCCCATCTGGATACCTAATAGATCTATCCGCTTGTTGGAGTACTACGGATGTAGGCTTCAAGTTCTTGACCCCTAAGGCTTGATAAACTGACTTTGGCATCACATTAATCACAGCCCCTAGATCTAATAACTCTCCCCTATGGTTATCTTTCCTATAGTGCAAGGGATGGTAAAAGATCCTGGGTCTTGACATTTAACAGAAAGTTATGGTTTAAATAAAACTGAAACATTGGAGCTTACTTGGACTCTTTCATTAGGTTTAAATTTCCTTTTATTTGTGCATAAGTCCTTGAGGTATTTAGCATACTTAGGAACCTTTTTAACTAAGTCAAGCAATGGTATGTTCACCTCTACTTTGCTAAACAAGTCATAAACTTCCTTTTCACTATTCTTTTCAGCAAACTTTTTATTCATCAAATATGAATCTGGAAAAGGGAGTTCGTGAATGTTTACCTCTTTACCTTTCGACGAGGTAGAATCATGCTTGCTTCTTTCCTTGTTCTTGCTCAATGTCCCTTGCTCCAAAACTCTTCTTTCTTCTTCTTTTTGTTGTGGTGAGGCACTCTCTCTTTTCAGCAACAACTCTTCTTTTGTGCTCTCACTCCTCTTTTCTTTTTCAGCAGCTTGTGGAGTCTCTTCAAATTCACTAGCCTCTTCTCTTTTCTCATCTTCTTCTTCATCATCAAATCTCACTTTCCTCCCACTTCTCAAATTAATTGCATTTAATCCCTTGGGATTGATGACGGTATTCGAGGATATGGAGCCACTACTCCTTACTTATTGTTCACTCAAATTGTTGGAAATTTGAGTAACGAAGGAATTCAAGTTTTCGGCTTTGGTTTCCCATTGCTCCATCCTCTTCTCCAAAGAAGCATATCTCGCGTCATTCTTCGAAGAATCCTTCTGAATAAGTGAGGCAAGCGAATTGAATTGGTTGGCGGTGGAAGCCTTCTCTTCCTTGAGTAGCACCAACAGAATTCATGTACGTCGCGGCGAAAAATGAAATTGGTTGCGGTGAAATTACAAATATTATACAGAATGTAGCAGAAACAAGTGTATCCTATATGCAATGCTAAGATATAAACAAACTAATCTTATACTATGAACAAAGATGCAAAACTAATAAACAAAAACACAATCCAACAACTAATGGCACTTAGCTTCCCCGGCAACGGTGCCAAATTCTTGGTCCGACTAAGTCACAAATTGTAAAATTAGGTCATTGGTTAGCCTTGAAAATAGATCAAGAATATTAATTGTGATTTCCAAGGATTGTACAGCTACAACCCCAGGATCGTTCTCTCCGGAAGCTAATATTTCGTACCAATAATCCTTAGCTTGTGATTATGCTTGCTATGTAATTGCAATCAGTTTTCAAATCAAACTATACTATGTACCTAAACTAATTACAAAATAAAACTTGTTTTTAGTATTTTCTGGGTAAAAGAGAGATGGTAAAGCAGATTTGAATATGAAATGTGTATGTGATATGGATTCCTCTTGAAAACAAATTGTGCCATCATAGTTCGTAAAGGATTAGGGAAAAGCATCGTCTTTCGCACTAAGTTTCGTAATTAAAAACCCCCAACAACTCATCAGGTCAGAAATATCATGAAATGAACTCCATTTCATGAAATCCTTTAAGAACACTTAGTGTGTATACGGAAATCGCAAAGTGACAAAATCAACTCCATACATTATTGACTCTAAAACAAGCACAACTAGGATGATAGAAGAGAACAACAAGATTTCATTGAATAAGCAAAATGAACTCCATTCTACCTTATCAATCACAAAGCAACTCAATACACAATAATCCAAGTTTGGCTCAACGGAGACCAAGCATTCATACACAAATTACAAAGTCCAACTCAGAATCCAAGTAATCTATAATGTAAATACAGATTGAAAGAAAATACTCCCCTTTCGGCACTTTGAACTCGGGCTCACTTCATCTTCAAGAGGATGGAGTGGTCAGCTCCTCATGGATGGTGGAATCGAGCTACGTATGGATGATTGAGGCATGATAAATGGGTAGATGGTGATGAAAATGGAGGAGTAGGGTTTAGTATGTGTGTGTGTGTGGAAGATGAAATGTGTGTGTCTGCCTCTAGGTCTCTCCTCTCTGCCTGCTCTCTTCAGCCTCCCCACGAAAATACCCTAAAATGGCATATTACAACTGCACTGGATCGGATCTCTAAAGCTGGGTCGGGTTATTTTCCATCTGGAATAAAAATCTGGTATTGCGTGATATTCGTCGCGGTGAACCTCTCTCGAGAGTTCTTGCCTGTTGATTAAACTTTGGCTGCGGCGAACTTTCAATTGTGCCGCGACAAAATGCTCCAGAGCTGCTTCCCTTGGCTTTTGTATAGAGTTCCTGAAATGAAATAGCAAATATTGGTAGTATCATTTGCTCATGATGGAATTTAAGCACAATAACATCATTATTCACGGCATATGTACCCAAAATTATACTAATCCAAATCAACAACTCCTAATCTCAAATTAAGCACAAAAGGATCATGTATGGGCTAAAATTGACTCTAAGACTCTGGAAATTCAAGTAGAAAACTAATACAAATAAAGCTCAATCAATGATGCAAGTTAAGTGGTGTTTTTCGTTATTTGGTGAACCTTCACCTCGGCCATCTGGTGGCTTCACCAAGGTGAATCATTGTTATCGATGAGGTTCTCTCTCAGAATCCTTTCAGCATAGCCATCTTGTGGCTTCACTGCAGTGAACCATTGCAATAAGCAGGATCTTGCTCTTAGGTTCCTTTCACCACGACCAACCTTTCTTCAAGCAGCAAAGTTGCTCTTGGTTCATCTTTATTGCAGCCAACATTTAGTTTTGTCACGGCCAACCTTTGATTTTAGGTTAAATTGCTGATCTTGGGGTAGGTTCATAGTGGCGAACTCCTTCTATCATTGATAATAAGTATAAGCGTACCAGTCACATGGGGGTATTATATAATACCCCACACCGCCTCTTCTTTCTCATTTTCCTTCCTCCTCCGCTTATTATCTTCCGCTCCAGCGACATGAAGGGGCTCTCCTAGGGCAATGAATTGGGATCAAATAGGTAAGCAAAATCTATCTTTTCACCTCACCTCCTTCATGAAAGTTGTTCTGGGCAATTTTCTCTTTCAAATAAGGCAGAGGAGTTACAAGGGAGACTCTATGATTAAAAAAGTGCTCATGTGGTTATTGATCCTTGTGAATTTCAAGATTATAATGATATAATTTCTATGATGATGATAGTGATATTGTTACATATATATGTATATTTTGTGAAATATGAATAGAGTTGCCTGTGTGAACTGATTGGAAAAGTGAGTGTTAATTTGTGAAATTATTTTTATGCAATCAATTCTCTATTTCTTATCATCACTCGCTTGGATATCTTTTAAGTTGGTTTGCTAGTTATTGAGACTTTTCTCTTACCCTGTTGCTATTACATTTTTCAGGTGATAGCTCCTATGCAGGGAATTGTGGAAGGCTCCAGAGGCTTAAGTTGGCTATAATCCTTATATAGCCTCCTCCTTTTTGTTTATATAATGTATTGATGTATATTGCCGTTGAAATATGGCTTATCCTTTTGTTGCATTAATTAAATATTTGATTTGATATTTGTTGCTAAGATACTATTATTAGAAGGAAAGAGGCATATCGTTGCTAGTACTGTATTATTTTGGGTGGATCCACTGTGTTGAACGGAGACTATTTGCTGAAATACCATTCATGCTGAACAAGTTGGCAGTGAGCCTTTAATTGGTTTGTTGTTTGGATTTGAAAAATTGGTTTATTCAACTTGTAACGAATAGTTAAATCCTTGAAAGTGTTGTTTATTGAGTTAAGTAACTAGTTTAGAAAGGCCTTTGTTACACTAACTATTTTCGAGTTTTAGATTCACACATCCTCTCTTTCCAGAATTTAACCTTTCCCAATGGTACTCGCGACCTTATGGCTATGTCCTTTCGACCAAGAGTTTTTCGGTGTGACTTGTGCCTCTTCCTCATTTGATTGGTGTGTATAATTGGAGTGCTTATCAAAATTCGAAGAGCACAAAAATTTCTCCTCACTTGTTTCTCTATTAATATCTGAGTTCTTCTATTCTTCCACCAGTTCTGCTCTTTCTTTTACCATAGAAGGGATTCGTTTAATCTTAGAGAGTGTTGCTTCATCTTTGCTAGTTACTACGGAATAACTTAAGAATAATGTTCTTTATCGTTTATTTTTTGGTAGGTTCTAATGCCACAATCTTAAGAGTTAGTCATACCATGGATGCCAGCAACATCAACCTCAATGCGAACGGTATCAATTATGACGGTGGAGGGAACAATCATGCCCATCGTGTTCCTATACTAGTTGTTGTTCCTCTTCCCCATCCTTTTCTCAATACTTCAAATATTGAGACATTAAGGGGTGGTGGGAACATGTTTACAGTGTTCTTGATATGCATGGAGTTGTTAATGCCTTAACTCAATCTGAACCTTACCAGACATTGATCAAGCCTATAAGGATGTTTGGACATATGCCAACAAGGTATGCAGACACACCTTGATCAATACCTTATCTAATGATCTATTCGATAAGATATAGGAGTCTCTGGTCCTCAAATACACTGTAGAGGATGATGAGAAACAAAACTTTTTCATTGGAAACTTCTATAGGTGGGAGATGATGAATGATAATGTATAAAACTACAGATAAATGAGTACCACAAATTGCTAAAGGAACTAAGGGCTAAGAAGATCAATCTTCTTAGTGAGTTCATTGATGGAGTTCTGATTGAAAAAGTAGCAAAATCAAGGAGTAATTACAAACAACTTAACCACAAACAAAAGTAGTTATCTCTATCGTATTTGATGACCCATATTATCATTGAAGATACTAACCAGTGGACAATACAAATTGCTAAAGAGAAGGAGATGACTACCAAGGAAAATTTGGTAGAAACAAAACTTGACAACAAGAGGTATGGTTCTTAACACAAGTTTAAGAAAAATAAGAATAGAAAATCTATTACAAACCCAAGGATGCTAACCCTAATTTAAAGAAAAGGGCAGTTGTTCATTTGTGGCAAACTAGATTATTATGTTGCATCAAGCAAGAAAAGGGCTAAAGGGTTAAGAGATGAAATCCATCAAAATCTAGTGTAAACTTAGTTAAAGGAGATCAAGATAGTGATAATGAAATCATTGATGCAATGGTTTCTCAAGCCCTTATCATATCTGATGTGAAGACATGGGTGGTAAACTCTAGGACTACCAAGCACATATGTGCGAATAAGGACATTATGCCTCCTTTGAAGAAGGAGAAGACCGCATATATCTTGGTACTAAAACTCAGATCTGGGAAAGGAAAAGTGGTGCTAAAACTCATATCTGGGAAGATCTTGGTATTGAGTGATGTCCTATATGTACCTGAAGCCAAAACGAATTTAATATGGCTATATTAGGAAAGGCTGGTGTTAAAGTGTCATTCAAATCTAACAATATCGTTATGATAAAGAATAATGTTCTCATTGGAAATGGTTATTGTAATTTGGGATTGTTTACACTGAGTGATGATGAGAATAATAATGCATCCTTTTCTGCTTACTTGATTGAGTCTTATGATATTTGGTATGCTAGATTAGGACATATTAATAAATCATACATTTATAGGTTGCAAAATATTGGTTTAATTTTAGGACTTAAGAACAATAATTTAGAAAAAAAAAATATGAATTTAATGCAGAAATTAATTTGACTAAAAAACCCTCATTTTCCTACACAAAGGAAAACATAATCATTATCCTTTATCCATACAAATGTAGGGGATTTAAGGGAAATAGGGACAAGAGTTGGTAAAAGATATTATATCACATTTATTGATGATTCCTCTAGATATACAAAAGTATGTTTGTTAAAAAATAAAGATGAAGCCTTTGATAAGTTTGGTTTATATAAGGCTGAAGTAGAAAATCAATTAAATAGGAAAATTAAATGGGTTAGGTCAAATAGAGGAGAAGAATATCTATAACTAAATGATTTTTGTGAAAAAGAGGGAATACTTCATGAAGTAACTCCTCGTTATTCTCATAAGTCAAATGGTGTTGCATAATGGAAAAATAAGACTTTGAAAGAAATGATGAATGATTTACTAGTAAACTCTGCTGCATCTAATAATTTGTGGGATGAAATTATATTTTCTGCATGTCATTTACTAAATTTAATTCCCCATAAGAAAACAAAGAAAACCCCTTATGAGTTATGGAAAGTTTTTAAACCAAATCTTAAGAGTGTGGAGGTGTCTTGCAAAAGTGTTCTACCTTATCCTAAAAGAAGAAATATTGGTTCTAAAACTTCTGATGCATGTTGTAATATCCAGGACTTTGATAATTGAATATAAAGGCTAAACAAGTAGCTAAAAATTAAGGATCCGAAGGACGAAAACAAAGGAAAAGAAATGAAAGGAAGAGTGAAAATGTCATTTGCCAAACGTAGAAATAGTAAGGGCAAAATGGTTATTTTGAAAAGTAAGGGACTAAAATGTCAATTTGAAAATTCAAGGACCTAAGTGATATTTTAAAATGGATTTTTCAAATTCAACAGATCGAATTGTCATTTATGAAATTCAAGGGTATTTTAATAAATTATGGAAAAGTCAAGGACATTTTTTTTCTAAGTTTGACCAAAATATCAAAAAATTGTACGGAGTCTCAAAAGATAGAGAAATTTACTAATCAGTAATTGAAGCTCGGTTTATGTCAGAATGACAAAATAACCTTTACTGGAATTTTAAAAGTTATTTAATATTTGAATATTTAATAAATAATTATTTAAAATATCTAGAGATCTCATATATCTAATCTTAGAAGAGGGAAAATAGCCTGGAAATGGTAGTAATTCTTTCCTGTAACGGAAAGAAAAAGCCTAAAAAACCCCAAAATTGGGTTTTCTTCAGAATTAATTAAAAACAATTCTGGAAGTAGAACAAGGTAAGAAAAATCAGGGAGATATCATATGAATTTTAGAAATGTTTATATCCTACATAGGTCCAATGATCAAGGAATTCCCAAAAAGTAATTCCAACCGAATAAAGTAACTTAATATACGGCCAAAGTAACTTTATTTGCATAATGCAGATTATAAGGATTGATATGTGCCACGTGTCATTCTCTAATAAAAAGATGAAAATCAAAAGAGATATTTTAATCATTTGGTAAAATATCTTAGAGTAAAGTTACTTTATCAGTCCAATCGGGTCCCACAATTAACGAAGCACATGTGCAAATTTTTCAAGGAAACTTCTAAGAGAAGCCAAGAAATGGATTAAGTGGTCAGATTTCACCACTTGGCATGATCATATTTAAAGGGAAAAGTTGTAAAGAGGTTATGCCTATGTGGTAGAAAATTATCAGTAGAAAGTTATTTTATCAGATAAAGTCGTGGACCCCACTTGCTAATCTTAATTCTAAAGTGCTGAGTTTATTGAAGACTCCATTTGCAACTCCAAGGTCGGCCAACAAGGAGAGGAGAAGGGGAAAGAGATGTGAGAACAAGAACAAGCAAAAAGAGAAGGAACTCAAACAAAAAACCTAAGGTAAATTTGATCAAAGCATGAAATCTTATCTATTTCATAATTCTAAACCTTCTCCTTCCCTTTAATTGGTTCATTCTTAGCTAAAATTGTGTATGTGCTGCTAGACCCATTGTAACACCTCTTATTTATCCCTCTTAGTTTCCATTATAATGATTTGGAACCAATTAATGGCCTCAAGTAACTCAAATTGTCAAAAGGAACTAAATGAAAACTTTCATTTTTATGTGAGTTACTATTCACAGCTTTTTGGGCTAACTTTGAAAATTCATAACTAATTCTAGAAAAATCGAAATTGAGTGGTTCCAACTACTATTTGAAGCTTACAAATTCCTTTATGAGGGAAAAATACTCATTTGAACAGTAACTTGTCCAATTGGTACAGGTTCTTTTATGAAAATGTACTGTTCATATGGTAATTTTCCATTTTTCCCAGGATTTTCTGTGATTTTTCGCCAACTTTGGACAGTCATAACTTTCTGTACAAAACTTCAATTTCCGTGATCTTTGGCATGTTTTAAACATTGTAATGTGAACTATTTTTGACAATATTTCAGCTAATTTGAAGTTCATTTACCCTGTTTCCCGACAGGGCAAAGTAGGGCAAATGATCAACTTTACTTCCAGCACTTAGCCAAATTTTTACCCTACTTAACTTCATAACTTACCATTTTAATTTCTAAACCCTTCTTAACCATATTAACCTATGTAATTAGGCATTTTTAAAGCATATACTATTTATCATAAGTCCATGATACATACACAAGACATATTACATATTACATTACAACTTTAAACATCACAACACATAATACATAACATAATCCATCATTACATATCCACTTTGCTTCAAGAATCATTCACTTTCTTCTTACCCTTGAATGAGCTTCCACCTAAAAATGGTTAGTGGGGGAGGGTGAGATTTTTGGAAATCCCAGTAGCAAAACTTTCTAACACACATTATAAAATTGCATGACAACTTTCAATATAAGTGTGAATTCATAAAAGTGCAACATGTAACAATGAAATGCATATGGCCATAGCATACAAAAGCACATATTCACACTTTCAATCATCACAAATTTTCAATACAAGTCATGCATAATTCATACACATTTTC